>CAUYUJ010008879.1:230415-242915 GCA_963575745.1 Prorocentrum cordatum | reverse complement strand
CAGAAACATAAACAAAAGCTCTCTGAGGTCCGCATTGGTTTCTCGGATCGGGAACGGTCAACACCCTCCCTGTCGCGTGGAGCGCGCCAGGGGCAGCGCCAGAGGCGCCGCCAGGGGTGTCCAGCGCCGATCGGATAAATCCGCGCGGACCTCCGAACAGGCTTATATATGATTCTCGGTCTTCGAAACCTGGCCCTGGAGGCCAAAATGCCAACACACGTGTCGCCTCGATGTGTCCGAGGTACCCAATGTGTGTGCTCGGAGAGTCTCGGGTGGGACGAAGGGGGGGGAAGGGGGGGGGGGGGGGGGGGGGGGGGCCAAAAGAGGGAGCTTAGCGAATCGGCCCGCGTATGCAGCTTGTTTTCCCAGCACCTCCTGGCGCCAATGTGCAGGCGAACGTGTCTGGAGGCAAAATCGAAGCCAGCTGCATGCATCAGTTTTCGTACCCCCCCTTTCCCAATCCCCCCCTTCGTCATGGGAGGGACTCGATGTATGCACCACGTCGTTTGGTCGGCCAACGAGCACGGTGCACAGACGCCCCAGCTGCCAATTCTGAGGGACGCTGGAGCGCACATACACCTAACTCACTCGCCGACCTCCTTGGCTCCCTGGCCGGCCAAACGACGTGGTGAATACACTGGGCCCATCCGACGTCTGACGCGAGAGCCGCCCACGAGAGCCGCAGAGTGCACTCACACACGATTGAGAACCCCGACAGATGACACCTCCTCCTCCTCCTCCTCCTCCTCCTCCTCCTCCTCTTACTCCTCCTCCTCCTCATCCTCCTCCTCCTCCTCTTCCTCCTCCTCCTCTCCTCCTCCTCCTCCTACCCCCCTGCGCGCGGCCTGTTCTCGGAGTGTACAAAAAAGCCCAGGAATCCATCCAGGGACAGCCTCAGTATGAGCTCGACCAAAAAAAATCCGCTGGCCCCCCCTTCGCCGCGCAGGATTCGGGGGGCGGGGGTATCGCGAGGCTGGCGGCGGCGGGGGCCGCCCCGCGGGGGGGCGAAAAACCCGGAGGGCGAACCGCACGTCGAGCGTCCGCCCAAGCCGCGCGCCGAGCTCGGGCATGCGCACGCGGTCGACGAGCCGCTGGCAACCACGGAGATGTAGCAGCGTCTGAGGCCAGGCTGCTCCAGAAGTCGCACCCCCCGTCTCTCCCTCGGGTGAGCCAGGGGGCCGCCGATGCTGCGGTGAAGTCCTCTCGAGGAGGGCTGACCCACGGCCTGCCCTCCCCTCGTCCCTCTGCCGGGCATGCGCCTCCCCGCCCGCAAGGGCACGTTCCGAGCCGCCCGGAAGCACACGATAGCCCCCCCCCCGCTGGCGGGCGGGGCGGGGCAACACAATTATTCCGACGGTGGGACCCCACGCGATAGTCTTTTTGCCTTGCGTGGTGAGATCCTCCTGTCCCCTCCTTCTACCCACCCCTTCCTTCTCATTATCCTCTTGCCTGCTCTTCATGCCTCCTCCTCATCCTCCTCCTCTGTCTGCCTCCTCCTCCTCCTTCCTGTGTCTCCTCCTGCCTCCTCCTCCTCCTCCTCCTCCTCCTCCTCCTCCTCCTCCTCCTCCTCCTTCTCCTCTCCTTGGGCATCGTGCCTCCTCCTGGGATCTCCTGGGGCATCCTGGGACCCCCTGGAGCCTCCTGGAGCCTCCTGGAGCCTTCTGGTGCCTCTGGGGTCCTCCTCCTCCTCCTCCTCCTGCGTCCTCCTCCTCCTCCTCCTCCTCCTCCTCCTCCTCCTCCTCCTCCTCGGTCTGCCTCCTGCTTGAGCTGATTCCTCCTCCTTCTCCTCCTCCTCCTCCTCCTTCTGCTCTTCCTCCTCTTCCTGCTCCTCCTGCATTCGTTTTCCTTGAAAATGACTCCTCCCTGTCGCACCCCGAGGCCCGTCGGATGGGCGGGCCGCGCGTTTCGCCTGAGGCTTCCTTACCATTGACCCAGAAGATGGACACATATAATAAGTTTGACGGAGGGCGGGCCGTTTTCAATATGTGGCTCTCGCTTCAGCGCCGCGCACATCGGTTTAGGTACGAAAAGCAATGTCAGAATTTCACGGGTTGAGGGCGGGCCGGTTTTTCAATGTGGCTCTCGCCTTAGCGCCACGCACACCCGTCTAAAAAGTGCAAGCGCTAGATTGGTTGAGGGCGCTTCTTACTCAAACTGCAGCTCTCGCCTGAGCGCCGCGCGTCTTATGTCTTCAACATTTACAACAGTTTCACGGAAACCCATGGGTCATCGTACCAGACATGGCGATGTGGAACGACTCAGGATTGTCAAAGCGCATCGATCACTGTGATTCGCAGTGTTGACAACCCAAGCATGGTGTTCTGGCACGATTGAGGGTCGCCAAGACGGAACCATCACACTGATTCGTGGCGTTGGGGTACCGAGAATGATGGTTTAGCCCGCTTCAGGATCGTCCAACGGTTGTTTCCCAATGGGGTACTTTCATTCGTGGAAATACATCCTTGTAGGGCCCTATAAAGAGAGAGCTTGGAGAGAGGGTGTATTCCAACATCGCTGGTAGGCCTCGGATGTACACTGTTCCTCCTCCCCCTCCTTCTCCTCATCCTCCTCCTCCTCCTCCTCCTCCTCCTCACTCCTCCTCACTCCTCCACATCCTCCTTCTCCTCCTCCTCTTCCTCCTCCTCCTCCTCGTCCTTCTCCTCCATCTTGTCGTCGTCCTCCTCCTCCTCCTCCTCCTCCTTCTCCTCCCGCTCCTCGTCCTGCTCCCACCTGCCTCCTCCAGTGGCCTCATGCCTTCTCACGGGGCATCTTCTTGCCTCCTGGAGCCTCGTGGGGCCTCCTGGAGCCTCTTGGTGCCTCCTGGAGCGTTCTCGGGCCTTGGTGTACTTCTCCTCCTCCTCCTCCTTCTCCTGCTTCCTCCTCCTCCTCCTCCTCCTCCTCCTCCTCTGCCTCCACCTCCTCCTCCGCCGCTCGAGACGAAGCTCCCGCTCGAGAAGTCCTCCAGATCCATACCGCAGGAAACCAAACAGTGCTCACACTTACAATAGTTTAGAGACCCGCTCGAGTTAGTAACATGATCTGGCGGGGCGGCCCCGTAGGGGGCGGGGGCGGCTCTGGCCCGAGATCCCCTCGCAAGTCTTTTAGAGAAGAGGCTCCTGCTCGAGACGTCTTCCCGAGTCATGCCTCAGGAGCCCAAGCGTGACGACAACTCATTACAGGTGCTTGGTTGAGCCGCTCGGATTACTGACATGATCTGGCGGTCCCTGAGGGAGGGGGTTGCCGCTCAAGACGTCTTCACGATTCACTCAGCGACGAGGCTCCCGCTTGAGACTTTCTCCATTCTGAAGCCCCAGGGGCCCAACAGTGATGACATTCAAAGGCGTTGGATGACCCGCTGGGATTACTAACGTAAGGTGGGGGCCCATGAGGGAGCTCCCGCTCGTGAATAACTCAGAATTAACTCACAGACGACCCTTCCGCTCAAGACTCCCTGCAGGTTCACGCATGAGGAACCCAAAAGTGACGACACTGAAAGGTTTGCGATGGCCCGCTGGATTTAATAACGTGATCGGGCGGCCCCATGGGAAAGAGCTCCCGCTTGAGACGTCTTCACGATTCACTCAGGGACGAGGCCTCCGCTCGAGACTTCCTCCAGGTCCATGCCTCAGGAACCCAACAGAGACGACAACTACAAGTTCTAGACGACCCATTCGGATTACTAACATGATCTGGCGGCACCATAGGGAATTGGCTCCCACTCAAGACTTCATCAACATTCACTTGGAGACGAGGCCCCCGCCTAAGACTTCCTCCACATCTAAGCCTCCTGGGCCCAAAAGTGACGACAGTTACAAGTTTACGAAGACTCGCTCGGATTACTCACAAGATCTCGCAGACCCATAGGGCGGGGGCTCCCGCTTGATATTTCCTCACAGTCCTCTCACAGACGAGGCTCCCGCTCGAGAGGACCTCCAGATTCATGCCTCAGGAGCCCAAGAGTGACGACAGCTCCAAGTTTTGGATGACCGCTCGGATTGCTCTCAAGATCTCGCAGACCCATTGGGAGGCAGCTCCGGCTCGTGACTTCCTCACAGTTCACTCAGAGACGGGGGCCCGCTCGAGACGTCTTCCAGATTCGAGCCTCGGGAGCCCAAAAGCGACGACAATTTAAGTTTGGGGCGACCCGCTCCAATTACTACTTTGATCTGGCGGACCATGGGGAGGGAGTTCAAGCCTGAGACGTCCTCACAATTCACTTACACACGAGGTTCCCGCTCGAATCTCCAAGGTGAGTACGTGAGCGTGTGAACGTGTGTGAGAGAGTGAATGATGCTGCTGATGATGGGATTGTGGTCGTGATGGTGCTAATTATCATGATCCGATGGCGGTAGTGATGACGATGATGATGATGGTGATGATGGTGATGATGATAATGGTGATGATGGTGATGGTCTTATGATGTTGCTGATGATGACTGTGATGGTAATTGCGATAAAGATGTGACTGTGACTGATTTGGAGTGTAGTTACGTGAGTGAATGATGCTGCTAGTAATGACGGGATGTTAGTAGTGAGTGATGGTGGTGATCATGATGGGATTGTGATCATGATGGTGATCGTGATGATGATGCTAGAGATGATGGTGTGATGATGACGAGGACAACAGGGGGTGCAACGTGAGGTGTGAGGGCACAATCCCACTTAGGATGTGGGGAACAATGAAACACCTGAAAACTAACATCCCGCAGTTCCGCGCAGGAGTCTAGCTGCAGGCGCTAGCATACAACCTTCAATTGAATTGGAAACCCTTCGGAGCCATCTGGGGACCTGCGGTGACCTCAGGAAGTCGCCGCAAACCGCCAAAAACGAACAGCACAACACAAACACACATGCATACAAATTCTAAAATTATTCAGAATTTCTGTGGACGCCACGTCATTCAGCCTCCAATGGAATCCGCCCCCCGCAGGGGAGTCAGCCTCCGGAGCACGAAAACAAGCGCGCCCGACGTTTTTTCAAAGTCGACAGCCATTCCCTCCCTTTTCCAAGCCAAATTGCATTTTCCAGAACGCCTGGCGGGGAAGTGAAACTGTTCAAGTTCCCTTTCCCGCGGCTAGAGATTAAACCTGTTCGAATTTCCTCTCCAACCCGATGCCACACGGAAACATTAATTTGTGCGGCTAAAGAACGAGTTCCTCCTCCAACCCAATGGCAAGCGTGAAAGTGAAACTTTTTTCAAGTTCCCATTCGCGCAGCTAGAGAGTGGACCTTGCACAAGCTTGCTCTCGAATACAATGACATGCGCGAAGATTAAATTGTTTCAAACTCCCCTTCCAGCCCAGTGACTAGCGAGAAAGTAAGCCTGTTCAAGTTCCGTTGCCTGCAACTAGAGAGTGAGCCTTTTCAAATTCACCCTCCAGCCCAATGACAAGCGGGACGCTGAACCTTTCCAAGTTCCCTTTCCCGCAGTTAGAGAGTGAACCTTTTCAAGTTCCTGCTCCAGCCCAAACACTAGAGGGAGAGTGAACATTTTCAAGTCCCTCTCCCGCAGCTAGAGGTTGAACCGTTTTCAAGTTCTCTCTCCAGCGCAACGGGCAGGAAGGAGGGACGGAGGAGGAGAGGATAGGGAAAACCCTGTGGGCCGCATGCCACTTGGGATGTGCGGAATCAGTCCACCGGAGCCGTGATGCGCGGGACGAACACGCGTCCTCGCGCACCTTACAGAATTGGGACGCGGTCTCTAGGTGTGGGAAGGTTCGCCTGGCCAAGTTCAGAAGGCCCGCTCGGAAGAGTAACATGATTTGCGGGCCGGGCCCCAGGGGAACGGGGCTCCCCCTGAAGAACCCATCGCTACCCACTAGACGAGGCCCCCGCTGGAGACATCCTCATGAAGTGCCCGCTTCCAGTGCTGAAGTGCTATGCCTGCTGCAGTGCGCCGAAGACCCGCTCGAATATCAAACGCGAAGCGGAGGCCCAATAAGGACGGGACTCCCGCTCAACACTTTACCGCTATTCACTCACAGACGAGGCCCTGCTCGAGACATTCTCGCGCTTCGCCCCCTCGGGGTGCTCAGCATGCTATGCCTGCTAGAATGTATCATAGGGCCGCTCGGATTGAAAATGGGTACGTGGCTCCCGCTCGAGCCTTCCCCCTATCCGCTCAAGGACGAGGCTCCCGCTCAAGACATCCTCACGATGTGTGGCCTGGTGCTACGCCTGCTACAATACGCCAATGGCAAAAAAAAAAAAAAAAAAAAACAACACGTCAAAAACAAGCAACAACAACAACAACACGTCAAAAACAAACAACAACAACAACAACAACAACAACAACAACAACAACAACAACAACAACAACAACAACAACAACAATTACTAGCACGTGGGGACACACCGTTCTCACCAGTGCCAGGGTTTTCATAGGAGGCGGGCAATACCCCCACTTTGTGGGGGGGCCGGTTCAAGCTCTACCAAATTTCCAAACGACTCTTCGCCACCACCCACACCCAGCTTCCCGCCCTATGACGTTCGGACACTTCACTTCGTGGCATGCGGACGACCGTGGCTACTATTCAGGGCCCCGCGGCCGACGACGACGGCGTGCGCGCGCGAAGAAAAAACGAATGTGTCCCGCATGGTATTATTTGACAGGGATGATGGCCCTGGCAGGTGCGCAACCGTTGTTGCAGAAGTTCGAAAAAGTTGCTCGCAAAAGCCCGTTTGACAGAAATGATTAAAAAATGTTGGGTTTCCTACAAATCCGCAAGAGCGCGCGGGATGAAATTTTGACAATTTGTTTTTGAAAAACCATTGTTTTTTTTTTTTTTTTTTATGTTTTTATGTTAAATTCGTTACGAAAATTAAGGTTTTGGAAGGATTTCGTCTTGCGCGCGCGAATGTCCACTTTACCTTATTTTTTGCAAGGGATTCTTGAAGTTTGGTTATGTTAGAACAAGAAATGTCCACTTTAGCTTATTTTTTGCAAGGGAAAACCGATCGTAACAACACAACCGGATCCGGACTCCCCCGTTTTGCCTGAGACTTCCTCACGAAAATGATGAAAATGAGGCTGCGGCCTAGGCGCGGCGGGGGGGTCGTGCACCAGGGGTCCCAACAATAATTATTCTTTAAAAGTAATAATGTTCAACAACAACAACAACAGCAACAACAGCAACAACAACAGCAACAACAACAACAACAACAACAACAACAACAACAACAGCAACAACAACAACAATAACAACAACAATTATAGAAACAACAACATAAACAACAACAACAACAACAACAACAACAATCATTTTACCCGAACGCTCAGTGTTCTCACCAGTGCCAGGGTTTTCATGCGACGCGAGACAATACCCCCACTTCGTGGGGGGGCAGTTCAAGCTCTACCAAATATCCAAACGACTCTTCGCGACCACCCAAACCCAGCTTCCCGCCCTATGACGTTGGGACACTTCACTTCGTGGCGTGCGGACGACCGTGGCTACTACACTGGCGTGGGGTACACACCCACAGAACTTGGTCACTTATTCGGGGCGCGCGTGTGCCCAGCATCCTGCAATTGTGACATACAATACATGACACAGACAGACAGAGAGAGAGACAGAGAGCAGACAGAGAGAGAGACAGAGAGAGCGGAGTTGGTCACATTTTTGGGGCAAGTTCCTGAGATCGTCGTGTTTTTTGTTGGTCTTGCGCGCGCGAATGTCCACTTTACTTTTTTTTGCAAGGGATGTTGAAATTTGATTATGTAAGAACAAGAAAAAGTAGCTCGCGCGAGCTTATGTAACATAAATGTTGAAAAACCATTGGTTTTGTGGGAGTCGGACAGCGCGCGCGGGATGAAATTTGGACATTTTTTTTTGAAAAACCATTGGGTTTTTGATGTTTTTATGTTGAAATCGTTACGAAACCTAAGGTTCTGGAAGGATTTCGTCTTGCGCGCGCGAATGTCCACTTTACCTTATTTTTTGCAAGGGATTATTGAAATTTGATTATGTTAGAACAAGAAAAAGTAGCTCGCGCGAGCTCATGTAACATAAATGTTGAAAAACCATTGGTTTTGTGGGATTCGGACAGCGCGCGCGGAAGGACATTTTGACAATTTTTTCTTAAAAAACCATTGGGTTTTTGATGTTTTTATGTTAAAATCGTTACGAAACCTAAGGTTTTGGAAGGATTTCGTCTTGCGCGCACGAATGTCCACTTTACCTTATTTTTTGCAAGGGATTCTTGCAATTTGATCAAGTAAGAACAAGAATTTTCATTTTATGATGTTTTTTGCAAGGGAAAACGAGCGTCAACAAAACAACCGGATCCGGTACCAATCGTTTTGCCTGAGACTTCCTCACGAAAATGATGAAAATGTGGCTGCGGCCTAGGCGCGGCGGGGGGGTCGTGCACCAGGGGTCCCAACAATAATTATTCTTAAGAAGAAATAATGTTCAACAACAACAACAACGACAACAACAACAACGACGACAACAACAACAGCAGCAGCAGCACCAGCAGCAGCAGCAACATCAACAACGATAATAACAACAGACAACAACAACAACGACAACAACAACAACAGCAACAACAACAACACACAACAACAGCAACAACAACAGCAACAACAACAACAACAGCAACAGCAACAGCAACAACATCAACAACAATTACATAAACAACAACATAAACAACAACAACAACAACAACAACAACAACAACAACAACAACAACAACAATAACAACAACAGCAAACACAACAACAACAACAACAACAACAACAACAACAACAAAACAACCAACAGCAAGACAAAAAACGAAAGCCCCATAGGGAGGGGGCGCCTGCTCGAGACTTCCTGGTTATGCACCCACAAGCGAGACTCCTGCCCGAGACACCCTTACGTCTTGTCCCCTTGCGGTGCTCAAGTGCTATGCCTGCGACGGTGTGCTGGTGACCCGCTCGGACGGATGGAAGACGCGAGGTGGGGGGGGGCACGGGGAGGGTGGCTCCCGCTCAAGAACTCCTCGTTATTCTCTCACGGACGAGGCCCCCGCTCGAGATATTCACGATTTGCCCGCTCCGGGCGCTCAAGTACTATGCCTGCTACAGGCGCCGATGCACCGCTCGATTGGAAAAATTAAGAAGGGGGCCCATAGGTACGGGGTACCCGCTCGAGCCTTACCCTATATTCGCTCACAGACGAGGCCCCCGCTCGACACATCCTTCCGATTTGCCCCCTTGGAGTGCTCAAGTGCTATGTCTGCTACAGTACGCCGATGACCCACTCGAATTGCAAACATGAGGTGGGGGTCCCATAGGGACGGGGCTCCCGCTCAAGACATCCTCACCATTCACTCACAGACGAGACCCCCGCTCGAGGCCCCTCCAATTCTCGGCATTGATAATGATTGTGGTGATGGTGTTAATGATTGGTGATGATGGGTGATGGAGAATGATGGTGAAAATGATGATGGTGGTGATGGTGATGGTGATGGTGAAGGTGGTGATGATATGGTGATGATGGTGATGGTGATGGTGATGGTGATGGTGATGGTGATGGTGATGATGATGATGATGATGATGATGATGATGATGATGATGATGATGATGATGATGATGATGATGATGATGATGGATGACGACGGATGCTGATGATGATGACGGTGATGCTGATGTGGGTGTGTTCCTGCTCCTGTTCCCGCGCGGGGGTGCGCAGAGACAACAAGGTCACCACTCGGGATGTGGGGAACGACTGCTGGGCTGCGCACTCGGCGCGTCCCGTTCTCTGGGCCCGCGGGGATCGCCGGGCCTTCGAGGCGTCCCGCTCCATTGGGAGACCCTGCGCCGAGGAACGGCCGCTCGCGGGCGCGGCGCACTTCTGCCAGGCGGGCCGGCGGCGTCCCCCCCAGGCATGCAGCGGGAGCGGCAAGGAGCTCACCGAGGGCAGAGCAGTTTCCGAGGGCAGCTGCTTTTGAAGGCGCCAGTATGCGTCGTTCCGAAGATGCCTCATCCCGCTGCCCGTGCTCCATCCGGGCTGGAGGGAACACCAGCAGGCACATCGGATGGCCACACATGCCTGGACCTTCGGGAACGTCCCGCAGATTCGATCACCCTGGGAGGCATGGGGACATCTAGCGAATCATGCCCAGGAATGGTGCTCAAACGCGGAGGTCGGTCATCCTGTTTTGATCGCCGTGCCCCCCCTCGCTGACTATACAGTTCACGCTTGGCGGTTGAGGGGGCTGCTGGGGGAACGGACCAACACCGATACCGATACAACTAACTTTCTCCCCAGACCTCACCCAGGGTGCATTCTGACCTGGACTCCGAGGCAAATTCAGCTGCGGCCACAAGGGGCCCCCTGGAGGCCCGAACAGGCGCATCGGCATCAGCATGCTTTTCTCCTCTGGTTTGCACCTTGCGGCAACTTGGCGGCGCGCTCAAGGGGGTGGCGCGACAGCGGCAGTCTACTGTGAAGCTAAGGAGGCTCTCACACGACAAGGGCCTTCTGAAAGGGCCTGTGGGCTTTGAAGGGAGGCTCCTTAGAAGCCGGGAAGGCTTCTAAGAAGGCCCCCGCATTCTTAGAATCTCCCAGCCTGCCTGCCAGCGCGAGCATAACACTGTTTCACTACATCTCCCTCTCTCCGTCTTTCTACTCTGCCGACCAATGTGATAGAGCACGTGCGCATTCTTGTATTATTTGGCGTGACAGCCGAGCCGTCACAAGGACCCCCCTCCCCCCCCTCTGGAGACGTAACGTTCGGTGCTGGCGGGATCTGGGACTGCCTTCCCCAGATAATCACCCATACCCCACCGCCCCCCCGTGACAAGCGCTACTAGCTACGCCAGAAGGATACGAAACACTGTCTCCAGGCAGCCGTTCGCCACGGATGGGGCAGGCGGTCGACTGCAACCAAGGCTTTGGATACTGTGCACACGTAGTTCAGAGACTTCATGTGCGGCATCTGCCGTCGCGCGCCGGCTGGAGAAGGAAGGGGATGGGGAGGGGTATGGCGGCGGAAGGAGAAGCGAGAGACTAAGGGCACGGACCTGGAACATGCTGCTCACACAACAAGTCTGCCACGCAAACTCATAAACAACACAAACACAACCACAAACGCGGGCGCACACAAACCTGGACAATGACACGGACGCAGACACCCTCGCATACATCTACACACACGCGCGCATCCACACACAGATCCACACACACACACACACGCACACTTGTTTGACATCGCAGCCACGCGCGCAGCGATGTGGCGGAGAAAGGTCGGGCCAAAAGACGCACATAAACACACACACACACCCATACGCGCATCAGCACTTTTTGACGTCGCGGCTGCGCGCGCAGGGTCGAGGCGTAGCAAGTCGGGCAACGGGACTCGCACACACACACATACACACATACACACACGAACACACGCACGCACGTACACGCACACGCGTGCGCACGCGCGCGCGCACACGCTATAACGTCCGCGGGCCACGGACGCGCTGAATTGTTGACGCTTCGCGTATCCCCACCAGCCCATCCAGAAACGATGCTCAGGGGAGTTGAGGTGATCAGGGAAGTCGGGGAGCATGCAGAATAACAAAGGGCGGGGGAAGCTGTCACAGACCCCGAGAGGGGGAGGATGGAAGAGGAGTCGTCGTCGTCGTCGTCGTCGGAGGAGGAGGAGGAGGAGGAGGAGGGGGAAGAGGAGGAGGAGGAGGAGGAGGAGGAGGACGGAGAAGGAGGAAGAATCGGAGGAGGAGGAGGAGGAGGGGAAGGAGCTTCTTGGGGGTCTTTTGAGGGCCTCTTGGAGGGCTTTTTGGGCGCCTTGGGGCATCTTGGGCGCCTCTTGGGACCCTCTTGAGGCGCTCTGGGGAGCCTTCGGGGCGCTTTTGGGGCCATCTTGGAGGGAGTCGATCAAACAAGAGGGGGGGTTTAATTAGCGTCCCCCCTCGGAAGCCCCTAAAATCGCCTCTTGGACCCCTCTTGGAACGCTCTTGGAGTGCTCTTGGGCGCTCTTGGGGCCGTCTTGGGGCTCTTTTGGGGCTCTCTTGGGGCCCTCTTGGGCCATCTTGGAGCCATCTCCAGGCCTCGGATGGCCATCGGAAGCGAAAAGGCGAGAAAGCAAAAATCATTGATTTTCCTTAGGTTTTGGGACGATTTTGGCCTCTTCGGGGCCTCCTTGGGGAGCTGTTTGGCCACTTGGAGTTATCTTGGGGCCGTCTTTGGGCTTCTTGGAACCATCTTAGGAGCCATCGTGAGCGATCTTGCGCTATCTTGAGCCATCTTGGAGCTCATCTTGGGTTCTCTGAGGCGCTCTTGGAGCCGTCTTGGGCCATCTTGGACGCTCTAACTACCCGCGGCCCCCCCCGTCCAGGTCCAGGGGAGGGGGTAGGGGGAGGGGTAAACCCCTCCCCAAGGGGGAAGAGGGAGGGGTGGAAGAGGATCTGCTCTAGACCACCTACGCCCAGAGGGCTGGTGGGACTAAGTGGCTATGTGACAATGACCGGTGCAATCGGGACCACTGTCGGCGCGCACACAAACACGT
>CAUYUJ010008879.1:200415-225415 GCA_963575745.1 Prorocentrum cordatum | reverse complement strand
AGAAGCCAAGACTGTCGGACGCGAGGGACCGGGCCAGCCCGTGCCGACAGCTCCCCCGTGCCAGCCAGCGCCAAAGGCACCCCGCGGTGCGCACGGGCGAGCAGCGCAGAAAAGGAGATGCGCGTGCTGCGAGCCCAGCGAGGGCGGAGGAACTTGTGGGTCCGCGGCCGCTTGACTCAAGCAGCGCTCGTGGGACGGAGTGACGCTTCTGAAGCACATCGTGGCACTGAGCAGAAACGGTGGGAGGGGGCGGGGGGCGCGGAGGGGAAGGAAACCACACTCAGAACATGTAATGTAGTCCATGGGCACGTGTGCCAGAGAAGATGCACAATGAAGAGGACGTCCTTGAAGCCGAGGGTAGAGGAACACAAAGGAAACATTATGTATGACCTGGGGTTACAGCGGGGTCACGCCTTACGCCTGCAATGTGGTATCTTTTGGTCCCAGCTCTCTTCGGGCGCACAATGCGTGTGGGTCCCCCCGCGAAGCTCGGCCATAAACGTAAACCGCGCGCTACCGGCGCCCTCAAAAAGGGGCTGGGGGCAGCGCCGACACAAGAAATCCGCGCGGACCTCAGAAACCGTTTGCTGATTCTGCTTTGATATTCGAACGCTGTCAGGATACTGACACTGGCCCGTTTTATGCGTGTAGGTGATCCAGAAGCGCCAAAGGGACACAAGCGGAAGGACGCCCAAAACATCGAACAACTTCAGACACCAGATTGTGCCGTGCCTCTGATCGCCCGCTGTCAAGAGAAGAGGGGGGGGTCTCAGAGCTCCATTGTACAAGGTTCCCCCTGTGCACCAGGCTGCAGGGATTTCACCAGCTGGCCCGAACGATTCCCCCCTCCTCTCCCTCGGGAAAGCCATCAGCTCGTGGCTGGCTGTTCCATTTGTGGCGGCGACAGCGGATGTCGACTCCATCGCCTGCGCATTGGCCTGCCTGCCTGTGGTCTTCTTCAGGAAGAATTGTATCCTGACTGGGATATGCTTTCTTGCCTCTTGGGCCGTTTGAGGCGCTGTCCGTTGGGCCGCGCTTCTTCGTCGTCGACGGATGCAATGTGGACGGTCGCCCCTCACTACGGTGATGCGTGAGCCAGTAGAACTGGCCAAACGGGGATAGGGGGTTGCAGTGAGGAGGGGCGATGCAAGAATTGGTGGACGAAACAGGTACCAGAGCACTTCCGCATTCGGGGACGCCTGTCAGACGGCGGTTGGACAGCTCATATCCCCATGTACCACCACAGCGCAATCAACGTCACAGCCGCCCTGGTGCAGGCGCCCCGATGGCAGAACAGCTTGTTGTGAAGTACCCCGCTCTTTCGACCACAGCATGGGAGAATTACCACTTGCTTTTCCCAAGCGGGCCAGCACTTGTGACACACACACACACACACTAGAATTGTTTCCCACAACGCAGGGACGACACAGCGATTCAAAATCGTAGAGGATCACCACAGCAAGGCTGCGCCACCACTTGCGATTGAGGAGCGTCTGGAATGCAAGCGCGGGAAACAACACAAGGACGAAGAAGCAGGAGGACGAGGGAGAGAAGGGAACAGGGCGGGGACAAAAAGAGGAGGGCAACGTCGTAACCACAATTCCGCCGACCCACCGTCGGTCGCTTTGAACCCTAGCCCCCGCCAGAACAAACAAAGCACATTCCAAAACCAGGAGGCGCCACAGGAGGGAGGAGCCGAGAGACGCGCGCGACCCCAGTCAGCGTAGCGCGTGAGACAGCGCAGACCTAATTGAGTAAAGGCAGAAACTGCAAAGAAAAGCGGAGCGGAAGACAGAGGAGAGGACGAGGGGGGGAAACAGCCTAGCCAAGGCAACGCAAGTCGAAGGAAAAACTAAAGGTTTAGAGTGAAAGCACTGAAACGTGAGTATTGTGTATGTCGCCCGAGGTGCGCCGAAGCCGCTCGAGGCGTCCACCGCCGCGAAATGGGGATGCGGAGGCATCAGAATGGGCGGGCCACCCGAACTGGGTACAGGGACCAGCCGCAGGGCGGGAGAGGGAAGGGAAGGGGGGCCGCGTCCGAGACGCTCACGCTGCCGCCCTCACGTGTTGTCCACGTTCGACGGCATGTGTCGAAGCAGTCCCATGCGCCGTCAAGACGTCGCCCCAGTGAACGAGAATATCAACACACCAATACGTACCGAGGTATCCAAGAGAAGCGCCGGCTCCGTGACATCGGGCCCTGTTCGCGGAACACTTCGCAGTGAAGCGGCTGGATGACGCCCGAATTTGCGAATAGCCTCCTGTGTGTCAGCATCGATTTGAATGGGCCAGATGTCCCTCCGTCAACACTGATCCCGCAGCATGAGTAGGGCAGCTGCGCTCCGAAACCAACAATCCCACGAAGTGGGATAACAGGAATAGCGTGGCAATCTCATTTAGGAATTCCAGTGGTTCACCGAATGCCGGGTAAAGCGATCAAGCACCATTCAAGAATTTTAAAGCTCACTTAGCATTGGACAGCGAGGTAACCATAATCGTATGTGCTCAAGTGGGAAAAAGTGCCGATTGTCAACGCCCCAGCATAACATCTCATCAGAAGCACGACGCAACAACGTAGAACCCACAGGCAACACACACCACGGTGGTCGGCATGGGAGTCGGCGAGCCTGCCAGCGCGGGGTTCGGTGAGCCAGCTGGCGTGAGCGACGGCGTGCTGGTCGACGTGTGAGTCGGCGATCTGGTCGCTGGCGGGGTCGGTGAGCTGGATGGGCTGGGAGTCGGCGTTACGCCCGGCGCAAAGTAAGAGAGCGGGTCGGCGCCGGAATCGGTGGGAGGGTCAATGCGAGAGCCGCGAAGATGTACGATGCCTAGGCCCATGACCTGGTCGACGCCGACATTGGCGGGCTGGTAGGCGCGGGACACGACGAGAACACGTCCGTACACGATCACGTGCACATGATGAGGAAACTCTGGAACGATACGTCCCTCCGTGGTCAGACCCAGCACCTGACGAGTCCACCCCAGCATCCCTCCTCAGCGCTCTAGCCGAAGAAGAAGAAGGCCTGGTAGACGCCAAGGTTCTCAAGATGCGCGCAGGAGTACTGGCGTAGGCGCTGGCGTTGGTGCTGCCGTCGGTGCTGTAGCTGGACTCGGCGACGTCGCCCGCGCAGCCCTGGGGGAGTTTACACGATCCCCTGCAAGTGTCATATAGTGCTCGCCTGACAGCCCAGCACCGGGGGAGTTTACACGATCACCTGCCCGCCCAGCACCGAGGGAGTTTAAACGATCACCTGCAAATGATGAGGAAACTCTGGGACGATACGCCCCTCCGTGGTCAGACCTGGCGCCCGCCGAGTCCATCCCAGCATCCCTCCTCAGCGTTCTGGCCGAAAAGGAAGAGCTGAGAGCCGCCAAGGTTCTCAAGTTGCGCGTAGGAGAGGGAGCGCGCAGCGTGCGCGTGGTGCCGGCGTCGGTGCCAGTGTAAATGCCTTCGTCGACGTGCGCCCCGGCGCCGGCGTTAGTGCTGTCGTTGGTGATGTCGTTGGTGCTGGCGTCGTGACTGTGCTTCAGGTAACACTTGCAGCCATGCCTGTCAAGAGAAATAATCAGGATCGACATCCGCGTGGCCGATCTCCTGTCTTGTGGGTCGCGTTGTGACCTGGGTTCACGGACGGGCTCGTGCATGCAAAGAGCAATCTCCCGCCTGAGGCCCGCCATGGTCGTGGTAACCTACACCCGCTGTAGGCGTAGAAGCTGAAGTCGAATCTGGGGCAAGCGTCGGAAGGGGAGACGGAGGAGCAATTGCATGGGTAAAGGGTGTAGGCGAAAGGGATCGTGACTGTATAGTCGGTGTGCTCGTTGATGTAGCCGTGGGTGTCGGCGTCGGTGCTGGCGTAGGCGCTGGCGACGGCGCTGGGGACAGTGCCGACGTCGGTGGCAGCGTCGGTGCTGGTGACTGTGTTGGCGTAGGCGTCGGCGTCGGTGTTGGGGTCCGCGACGACGGCCGTGCTGGCGTCGGTGCTGGCGACGGTGATGGGGTAGCCGCCGGCGTCGGTGCCAGGGTCGGCGACGACGTTGGAATAGGCGTCGGTGCCGGCGACGACGCTCCGTGAAATGAGGATGTACCCGCGTGTGAGGGCAGCTGCCGTGCTTATCTTGGGTACCGGCCCATGCGTTCATTGTCTTGCCGGTCTGGCCGCACGGAAACTAAGACGCAACGAAAATGCCACGAAATTCGCCCCTCCCTTTGTCGATGCCGTGCTGTGGTCGCCCCGCCACGGACGGCGCATGCGCCGTCGTCGGTGCTGGGGGGTGGGCGCCGTCGTTGGTGTCGGCATCGGTGCTGGCGAGCTGGCGAGGGTGCTGACGTAGGCGTTGGCGCCCGGGCCAGGGTAGGCGCCGCCGTTGGTGGCGGCGTCGGTGTTGGGGGCGGTGCTGGCGTAGGCGCTTGCGTCGGTGCTGGCGACGGTGCCGACATCAGCGTCGGCGTCGGGGCTGGCGACGGTGCCAGCGCAGGCAACCGCCTCGGTGCAGGGTTCAGTGCCGAAGCTGGTGGTGGCAGAGCAGGTGCAAGCGGCGATGATGGCGTTGGCGATGGCAATGGTTTCGGCGCTGACGCCGAGCTCAGTGTCGGCGTCGGTACTGGAGACGGTGCTGGCGTAGGCGGCGGCGTCCGTGCTGGGACGGTGCCGACGTCAATGTCGGCGGCGGTGATGGGAACGGTGCTGACGTAGCCTCCAGCGAAGGTGCAGTGGTCGGCGCCAACCTCGGTGTCGGCGGCGATGCTGGCGACGGTGCTTGCGTATGCTCTGGCGACGGGGCCAGGGTCTCTGACCTCGGCGTGGGCGTCGGTGCTGGCGAGGGTGCTGGCGTAGGCGCCAGCGTCGGTGCCAGGGTCGGCGACGACGTTGGTGCCCGCGTCGGTGCTGCGACGTTTATGGCGTAGGCGTCGACGTCGATGCAGGGGACGGTGCTGACGTTGATGTCGGCGTTGGTGCTGGCGACTGTGCTAGTAATGGTTGTGGTTGACCTGGTGGAGGTGACAGTGGTAGGAGTTGTAGTGCCAGTGGTGACCTTAATGGTGAGGTTGCACATGAGTACCGTGGGGGGGTACGATTTGTCCGCCCCCTCTTGCCCTCACTGGCGTTGGGCCATGGCTGCGTGGCGCGCGCATGCCTGTGGTTGTGGATGACGCTGCATGTTTGGTGGCGTACAACGTGCTTCGAATGTCTTTTTCATTGCTCCCACCACTGCTTTGGCAAATACGTCTAGGATCTCCAATGGTACTTCTTCGGCCCTCGACGTCGTCGTGGTGTCGTTGTTGGTGTCCACCCATGCGTCCACAATAGAGCTGACGCGTGTGCCTCGCAACGTTCCCGCACAAACGGAGCCAACACGGTCGATGATAACGACGGAGCTGGTGTCGGACCTGGCATCGATAGTGACGTTGTTGGATCGCAGGATGCTGGATGTTGTAGGTCGGGGTGTCAAGCTTGAGGTCGGAGTGACAAGGCTCGAGCAGCGACGGTGGCACGAGCGGCACACGCTAGCTAGAGGACATGGCGACTGCACACGTGAAAATGAGAGGGCTTCCTCCGCCTCCTGCGCACCCCTCCCCCGCTCCCTCTGGGTGCCCACGTTGGCTCGTCGACCTCTGGCAAGCGCTGCCGCTCGAGCCCCAGAAATTATGTTGCGCGCCTGGCAATGTCTTCGAGGCCGCCTTGCGCCACACTCCTCCTCTCTACACTATCCCTCCTCCTCCTCCTCCTCCTTCTCCTCCTCCTCCGTCTCCCTCCTCCATCCTCCTACTCCTTCCTCCCCCTCCTCTTTTTGTCCAACCACTGCCAACCGTTCCCCGTCCTCGCCTGTTCCGCCTCGGTCCCCCATTCGCCCTTCACCCTGGTATTCCCCCCTTCCCCCTGGCTCTCCCTTCCCCCTTTCACCCTTCACCCTGGCATTCCCCCCTACCCCTTCCCCCCTTCCCCCTGGTATTCCCCCACTCCTCCCTGGCGTCCATCCTCGCTCCTGGCTCTCTCCTCCTCCCTCCTCGTCTCTGACTGAGGTTCGGAGGCTCCTTGGCTACGGAGGCGGCGAGAAGGAGGAGAAGGGAGGGGGGTCGTCCTACTCTTCCTTCTCCTCGTCCTCCTCTTCCTCCCGCCCGCGTTTGAGTATCCTCAGGACCAGGAGAACACAAAATCGAACTGACAAGAGGGATCGGCGATCGACACGAATCGGATCGGCGGAAATCGGTAGTCAAGTCGGAAGAGAACGAATCGGCGGAAATCGGCAGGCGAGTGGCCTCCAAAGAGAAAACCATATCCAAATCAGAGACCGAAACCGAATCGAATCGGCAACGGACTCGATCAAAATCGGAACGAATCGAGTCGGAGGAGTCGGAATGAGCCCTACAGAAAACGGTGTGAACGCACCAACGCGTGTCTGTCAGCCAACGCCCCTCGCTACGACGCAGGATGTGCAAGAAGGGTCGGCACAGGCCGCGCGATGTCGGAAGGGCTCAGCAGGGTAGACACGCACTGGGCTAAACAAGTGCTGAGGGTCACCCACATACTAGACGCATTGGGTCAAACACGTGCTCAGGGTCATCCACATATTGGGTTCGATCATGTGGCTGACTTCGGACACCCCGATCCCAAACATGTTGTCATCTCTTGGGATGCCGATTTTTGCTTCCGCTAGATTCCGCCGAATTTCCGCCAGCTTCCGCCGGCGGAGGCGTCCTCGTTTTACTCTCGGCGCCTTCCGCCACCCTGCTGCCGCCTTCCGCCGAGGAAGAGATGACAACTCCTTCGATCCTCGAAGACAAAGCCCCTTTCGGAACGCCCCATATGATGTCGGAGGATCGTGCTACATCTGCGGTGCATCGGCGGCGCCAAGACCAAGAAAGGTCGGTGTCCGGAAGGCGCCGCATCGCCGATGCGTCGGCGATGCCAGTGCGATCGATCGACCTAGCCCATCTACTCGGGCCCTAGTTGGACGGCCTGGAAACAAGAAGCAAGGCAAATACGCAAGCGCGCTCTCTTTCTGACTCTCGAAGGCCACGCTAACGGCGATGTTGGTTGACGGCGATGTCGGGTTGGTTGACGGCGATGTCGGGAATCTAGTCGTTGCGACGCCGATCTCGCGCGGGACAGATGGTAGGAAATCACAAGCAGCGCTTTCCTACAGTTGAGTTGGTGACGCACCAACCCCACCTAAAATTCGCCGGCCCAACGGGCCAGAGGCGTGCTAAGATCTCCGGTAACTGGTTAAGAATTCTCTAGTTCGCGCGCGCGGGGCGGCCCCTGGGGGTCCCCGGACGAAAAGTACCCCGGCAAGGTCCTGAGAGAGTCCCGGGAGGAGTCCCCCAGAGCGCTCCAGGAGCGCTCCATGAGCGCACCAACAGGGCTCCGAGACGTCCCCGAGAGCCCCAAGAAAGGCCAAGAGGCCCCCAAGAGGCCCCCAAGATGGTACACGAGGGGTCCGACATGCCACAAGATCGCTCCAAGACGCCCAAGATAGCCCCCAGACGCCCCAAGAGGCCTCCCAGAGCACTCCCAAGAGGGCCCCCGGAGGCAAAATTCATTGTTTTTCCTTAGGTTTTTGAGAGATTTTGGAGCTTCCACCTTTTCGGTTCCCGACGCCCCAAGACGGCCCCAGAGGCCCCCAAGATCGCCCCAAGAGGGCCCAAGAGGCCCCCAAGAGGGCCCCAAGATGGCCCAAGAGGGCTCGAAGACGGCCCAAGAAGCCTCCAAGACGGTCCAAGAGGGCCCCAAGAACACCCCCAAAGGGGCCCCAGAGAGGGAACACGACACAAAATTTCGCGCCCTCGGCCCTAAGAAGCCCCTACGAGGCCCCAAGAGGCCCCTAAGAGGCCCCAAGAGGCCCCCACGAGGCCCTCAGGAGGCCCCCAAGAGTCCCCCAAGCGGCCCCAGGAGGCCCCCCAAATGCCCCCCCGAGCGCCCCAGGAGTCCCCCAAGCGGCCCCAGGAACCCCCAAAGCGCCGCATTGACACCAGGCCCTCGGGCAAACGGCAGACATGAGACCGTATGGGCCGGCGGAATGAGCGAAGCGATTCAATAACGAAACATGCATCGCCGTTACCTCCACCGCCGTTGGCGTGCCTACGGCTCTCTCTGTCTCTTTCTCTCTCTCTCTCTCTCTCCCCCTTACCATCTTCTCTGGCGGGGATCCGCACGAGCAAGGGGGGCCTCCCACCCGATCAGCACGGAGTTCGCGATAATGACGCCAGCGCATCCCAAGTCGAAGCCGGGATGCATCACAGTGCGGCGGAGCGCTTGAAAGAATGGGCCCTCCTCCTGCCCCGCCCCAGGCACAGATTGCGGCAGCGGCGCCAAGGCATGCCTCTGGGCTGCGATCCCACGCTGGGTACGACAATGGGTCAGAGAAGGCTGTCTGCAATAACATTTGGCATGGTGCAGAGGCGGGCACAGACACGACATCCAAATTTGCAGGAGAGTGAGAAGACCATCCTCAAATCTTCGTGCGGACACTGCCCTGCAGTCCTCGGGTACCGATGGGCTTGCGACAGCCCTTCTGCTGAGGAGGTGCGTCGGAGGAACTGCGGAGAAACTGCTGCACGGGTGCTTGAAGAACTGCTGATTGAGTTTCTGCTTCGCTGTCCTCACGCCATTCTCAAAGATGGCGAGCCAGCGGCGATGGCAAGAGCCCGATACGAACACATGTCTCAAGATCACCTTCCAGAGAAAGGCGCGGCGCCGATTTTCTGAGCCGACACGCCCTTAACAAAGGCCCTAGCACGACACAGTTAGAAAGGCCAACCATTTGACCTGAACACTCGTAACCACGCTGCTTGGACCTGGCACGCCCATGTTCTATCTACATCTACCCTGCCGACCACTCAGTTCATGCACACACAACATCCGCGGTGCCTCCTCCTGACAGATCGCGCCTTCAACACTCCGGTCTCTGCATTCTCCGAGCCAAGGAGGGGCATCCCCGAGGAACCCGGGGAACACTCTCCGAGGGTTTCCGGCCTCGGGAGCCTGTCGCCAACGGCCCTCCTTGCACACAGCAAGGTGTTCATGGCATCTGAGGAAACGCTCGGCTGCAGAACGTGTACTGTCGAGGGCGTTGACAGTTCCGAGCTGGATCATCCCGAGGCGCTTCAGGGAAGGCTGCGCACAACACACCTGATGGTCCCCACTCCCACCGTGTCCTACCCGATCGGTAAATTCCAGCCCGGTTCCTCACTCACGACGTACACGACTCGCGGCAGAGGGAGGCGAGAGGGGTCACGGCTGTGGGGAGACAAGGAGGCAGCACGTAGGAACGGGGAAGGAGCAGGAGACAGGGAGGCGGGAGGGACAGGACCACCCAGACATCGCACGCACGTTTCCCAAGACGTGGCCCCTTGCGCTCTCGATCCCACCCCGGGGCTCGCTCCTCGCCGGGTGTCGGCTCTGCTCTGCGGCCCCCAAGGGCCCGACCACGGTCGCTGGAGGCCGAAGCCGCGACAACACGTACACACAGACAAACAACGAAAAACACATGTTTTTGTCCGTCGGCGGCTAGGCAGAGTCGCTGCGCTGGCGATGGGGCGCAGGTGGGATGCACGAAACGCGAATGAAGCCGCAGTGCACGGGGGAGGGAGAAGAGGCCCCGCGCGGGCAACAAGGAGGGGGGGGGAGCCGGGCCCGCTCAGAGAGGCAGCGACAGAAAGCAAAAACAGCTGAACCCCCCCCCAAAAAAAAAACACACACACACACACACAGCACACACACACAACACACACACACACACAACACACACAACACACACAACACACACACAACACACACACACACACACACACACTTCGTGAGATCTCCTCGCGGCGCGTGAAGTCCCTGGAGGGGGGGGGGGGGGCCGGGCGAGGAGCGGCGGCCCGAGGCCAGAGCCCTCACTCCTGCCACACAGCAGCAGCTCGACCACGGGAAACCTTCCACGGGAGGCCCAACCCTGAGACCCCAGGACGTCCCCTGCTTTTTTGGCGTGGGAGCGTCACGCTTTCCATAGCGACACCTTCAAAACCCGCGAAACCCACGGCACCCTGGAGGCAAACCGGGTGTTTCTTGGCATGGGCTTCCACTGTACCCTCGGAGGGTGTGCCGCCGCCCTCGCCCCAGGGGCGCTCCTCGCCCCGACGGGCCAGCCCGACGGGTCCCGCGCGCCAAGCCGTAGGTCGGGCATGTCCGCCCACAGACGGATCTTGGACGACAAAAAACAAATGTCACAGAATATCAGAAGATAGTCAGAAAATAGTCGACAAATCGTCCCAGGACTATCTTTGGACTATTTTTGAACATATTCCTCCTGTCAAGGGAAATGCCCGACTTAAGCCAAGCCCGGCACGGGGGCGCCGTCTGGAAAATCCAGGAGCCATCGGGCACGCCAGCCTGACCCCCGTCAGCACACTGACCACCGTCGCGTGGCCCCCCTGAGCGCTGACCCTCCTCAGGAACCGCAGTCTGACCCCCGTTGGCGCTGGCCCACGTCACGCGAGACCCAACAACAGGGCCACGGGGAGACACCTCGGAGGCGCGCACGTCACTCAGGGGTGGGGGGAGGGGGGAAGGCTTCCAAGAAGCAGGGGTGCTTCTAAGAAGCCCTCCCACCTCCCCCACCCCCTGCCTGTTCTTTCTATGACGTGACCCCCGGGCGTCTGGACCACTTCCCGGGAACCAGTTTTTCCTCCAAAGCGTTTTTTTGACGACCCCGAGGCCCAGTGAGGGCCCCCAGAGGCCGAGGATCGCGGAAACCCTTCCGCCGTGGTGTTGTTCACGCCGCGAGGGGGTCTGGGGGCGCGTGGCTGGACACCGGGAGGGGGCCCCTGCACCGCCGGTGGGTGGCATCACGGAGAGGGGAGGCACGGGTCCTCCGGGGCACGGGCCGTCCCTCGAGACCAGTTCTTCGAGCGCCCCGGCTCGTCTCCCGACGGCTCCAGGGTTTCGGGAAGAGGCCCGAGAGGCCGGAGAGGCCGAGCAGACATGAGGCACCGCAGGACCCGCTCCCCGCAGGACCCCTCCCCCTTTTTGCCCTCGGGGCCGTCCTCCCCCAGACCCCCTCGGGAGCCCTCAGGGCCGCCATCCCCTTCGAGACAGTGTTTCCGTAGGGCCCCCGCTCTGGCGCGCGCGCTTGCGCACACGTGCGCAAGCCGATGTGCATCCCAGGCGTGCGCCCACCACGAGGGGGCGCGGAGAATGAGGCCGGGGAGGGAAGAGGGGACGGAGGCGGGCGGGGGGAGGGAGCGGCAGGGAGGACGAGGAGGAGGAGGAAGACGAGGAGCCGACACCACAACGCTGGAGCCACCGCCCCGCTCCGCCCCTCCACGACGACACCGTTCTCGTCCTTCTTCTTGGTGCGATTCCGGTTCATTCTGTTCAGCACCCTGGGCCCGCCACTCGCATGCCGGGGCGCCGTCCTCCTCTTCCTCTTCTCCTCCTCCCCTTCCTCCTCCTCCGTGCATGCCCCCGCCCTCAGGAGGTCGCCCTCGAGGCATCTGGAAGGGGGGAGGCAAAAGAGGGTATCCAGGGGGGCGGTGGGCAGGGTGGGTTCGCGGGGGACGTTTGATAATGATGGGAGTTGGGACATTCCTCCCCCTCAGCCTCCCCACTTGTGTTTCTACCCTGGGCTCTCCTCTCCTCCTCCCCTTCCCCTTCCTCGTCAGTCCTCCCCCTCCATCCATCCATCCGCTCTCCTTGAGACGATGGCAGGACGCGGATAAGTTGATGACCGATAACTCGCTGATCTCTGAAAGCTGGCGAATCCAGACGATTAAATCTTGCGCCGCGGCAGTTCCGGCGCGCTCCAGAACCTTTTCGGGACGCTATCGGCGGCCGCGGTCGAATACCACGGGCTTCTCTGTAGGGTTCTTGCATTCTCATGAAGAGCCCCTTTCTCTACTTTCACACAAGTGCATGCACCCCCCACGTCCCCAGGGCCACAATTCCTCACAGAGAACGATGGGTCCGCGATCCCGAAACCACGATCCCTCCTTCGCAAGATCCCTCGTGAGAAACGACGTCCGCGTCCTGGGCTTCCAAGACGACCCAGGCAGGCAACCAAGGTAAACAAGATGGCCCAACATGTCACGAACAAAAACCATCATGGCCCCAAGGCGGCGAAATGTGGCCTCACGACTGCCCAAGATGCGTCCATGAGCCCCCAAAACAAACATGTTGATCCCCCCTTGTTCGAAATGATGCTTACGTTTCTCTCCATGTCGCGCTTTCAACACCTCGAAAACGGCCCAAACAATCCGATGACGGCCCAAGGGAAACCCGAAGCGGCCCAGGAAGGTCCCAAAACGGCACAAGAGGGCACCAACGGGCCCCCAACACTGCGCCACTGGAGGCTAAAGTAGCGACAACACGGCCCAAACAAGTTCCACGACAGCTCCTCCAATAATGAAGACGAGAAGGCGTTTCATGTGACAGCCTTCGTCTTCCTCCTCTTCCTCCGGCTCTTCCATCTCATCATTGTCATCCTCAGCGGCACCCTCTTCATCAGCATGGCCATGGCCATGATCATGGTCATCACAATCACCATCATTGTCGCAAGCGTCACCCTTGCCATCACATTCATCACCATCATCGTGATCATCCGCATCCGCACCATCACCGTCGCTATCACCATCAACAAGCATATCACCATCACCGCCGCCGTCATCACCAACGTGGGGACGGGAATTGGACCCTCGGGGCGCCAAGAGAATGCGCACGAAATTGCACCGCGACGTACCCAGCCCATCGGTACCGAGGGATGATATAAGGTGTGCCGACAATGATGTGACAACAGCACTGCAAGAGACGGCGCGCGGCGGATATCAATATCGTGCGAAGTGTGCATGGGCGACTCGCGGAACACAGGTGCAAAAGGCAAGGATGCATTGTACTGGGGAGGTACAGTTAACGGAAGAACTCACGGCGGAAGAACAATCACCTCGGCAGAAGCAGCGATGGTATGGAGCATGGGCAAGATACGGTTACATAGGCGGAGTCGCAAACAGACAATGAACCGTCGCGTTTTCCATGACGAAATGATCAACACCTGCGCGGCCAGCGCTCAACGTTGCTGCAGCGCCTCGGGTAATTGAGAGCTCCCGTTGATGGTGTAACCAGCGGTCAAAGCCTTGCTCGCCAGCCAGCCTCTCCGCTTCCCCTCTACACCTCTCAGCGCGAGCACCGAACTCGCGCAGGCGCGTCGCCAGCCATCGAAAATGGCGGCAGCTTCACACTTCGCAGCCCCCCCACCGAGGGATGGCGAGGTCTTCGTCGGATCTGCGTGGGACCCCACTGTGCTGCCCCGCCCTCCCCCCCCAGCAGCCCTCGAAAGTGGCGACGGTATCACTCGTCGCAGCCCCCCAGGGAAGGCGAGGTCCCGATTGGGTCTGCGTGGGACCCCCCAGCAGCCCTCGAAAGACGGGACAGTTTCACACTTCGCAGCCCCCCCAGGGATGGCGAGGTCCTATTTGGATCTGCGTGGGACCCCACTGTGATGCCCCAGCCCTCGAAAATGGCGACACATTCACACGTCGCAGCCACCCCCCAGGGATGGCGAGGTCCCGTTTGGATCTGCGTGGGGGCCAGCACAGCAGCCCTCGAAAGAGGGGACAGTTTCACACTTCGCAGCCCCTCCAAGGATGGCGAGATCCCGCTTGGATCTGCGTGGGGCCCCAACTGTGCTGCCCCTCCCCAGCAGCCCCACTGTGATGCCCCCCCCACAGCAACCCTCGAAAGAGGGGACAATTTGGCACTTGACCCCCCCCCCAGGGATGGCGAGGTCCCGTTTGGATCTGCGTGGGACCCCACTGTGCTGGCCCCCCCAGCAGCCCTCGAAAGGGGGGACAAATTCACACTTCGCAGCCCCTCCAGGGATGGCGAGGTCCCCTTTGGATCTGCGTGGGACCCCGCTGCGCTGGCCTCCCCCCCAGCAGCCCTCGAAAGAGGCGACACATGCACACTTCGCGTCCCTCCGAAGGATGGCGAGGTCCCGTTTGGATCTGCGTGGGACCCCATTGTGCTGGCCCCCCCCCCCAGCAGCCCTTGAAAGAGGGGACAATTTCACACTTCGCAGCCCCCCCCCCAGGGATGGCGAGGTACTCTTTGGATCTGCGTGGGACCCCACTGGAGGCTCCCCCAGCAGCCCTCAAAAGTGACGACAATTTCACACTTCGCAGCCCCCCAAGGGATGGCGAGGTCCCGTTTGGATCTGCGTGGGACCCCACTGTGCTGGCCCCCCCCAGCAGACCTCGGAAGAGGGTACAATTTCACACTTCGCAGCCCCGCCCCAAGGGATGGCGAGGTCCCGTTTGGACCTTACCCCGACCTTCACGAATGCCTCTTCCATCGTGGGGGTCGTCGTCCCGGGTCGGCGGCACCAGCCGTAAGTCCTTAGCTCGGCGGCGAGCCCCGGGGGAAGTGAGAAGGGGCGGACCTTCTCGGAAGGCTCGGAACTCCCCGGCCTTCTGAGAAGTTTTCTAGGCCTTCCCCGAAGACACAGGAGACTTCTCGGAAGACGCGAGGGCCTCTGAGAAGTCCCGCCGCCTTCTGGGAGGGCCTTCTCCTTCTCGCTTCCCCCCCCTCGCTCGCCGCCGACCAGCAATCCACGGCAGCGTCTGCCTGTCCACCGAAGCCCGCCGACCCGACGCGGGCAGCGGACTGCTGGCCGACACGGGCTGCGTGCCGTCGGTGGAGCGGAGCGGGGTGGACGCACACTGGGCACGGGGTTTAACGCGAGTGCTGAGGACTCGCCATCTCTCTGACGCGTGAGCGGTGGCTTCGTGCGCGCATTGTTTTCGCGGGGTGGCCAAACGTGCTCCTCGATGGTCCTTGCAGGAAAAACAAGTCAGCCTGGCGAAGGGCCCAACCATAAGCAGTGATAGGCACCGCAGTTGTGAGCACCGTCTTCGGTGGATCCTCCTACGCGGCAACGAAACGTGTGATGGGTGTGCCAAGGTGGCCCGTCGGCGGCAGGCGGCCTTTTCCACTGGGGCTTTCGGTGGAGCTCCCTATGGGGCCACGAAGTGTGCGAGGGGTGTGCCGAAATGGAGCGGCACCGAGATGCGGACCCTGCCGCTGCGGCCTTCGGTGGTTCCGCCTCAGGCCACGCAACGTGCGAGGGGTGCGCCAAAATGTTGGATGGAACCGCATGCGGGCGCTGCCACTGGTGCCTTCGGAGGAGCTCACTGTGGGGCCACGGAACGCGTGAGGGGGTCGCCGACATGGGGAGGTGCAAGGGCATGCCAACGAAGCCATTGGGGCCTTCGGTGGAGCTTCCTTTGGAGCCACGACGCGTGTGAAGGGTGTACCGAAATTGCGAGGTGGCGGCATGCGGGCCCTGCCACTGGGGCCTTCGGTGGAGCTCCCCACGGAGATACGAAACGTGTGAGGGGTGTGCCGAGATGGCGAGGTGGCGGCATGCGGGCCCTGGCACTGGCGCCTTCGGTGGAGCTCCCTATGAAGCCACGAAGCGTGTGAGGGGTGTGCCGGAATGGCGA
The DNA here is from genome assembly GCA_963575745.1 of Prorocentrum cordatum. NCBI lineage: Eukaryota > Dinophyceae > Prorocentrales > Prorocentraceae > Prorocentrum > Prorocentrum cordatum. The sequence continues at coordinate 209,937 of CAUYUJ010008879.1, read as the reverse complement.
GGTGGCGGCATGCGGGCCCTGGCACTGGCGCCTTCGGTGGAGCTCCCTATGAAGCCACGAAGCGTGTGAGGGGTGTGCCGGAATGGCGAGGTGGCGGCATGCGGGCCCTGGCACCGGGGCCTTCGGTGGAGCTCCCTACGGGGGTACGAAATGTGTGAGGGGTGTGCCGGAATGGCGAGGTAGCGGCATGCGGGCCCTGGCACTGGGGCCTTCGGTGGAGCTCCCTACGGGGCCACGAAACGCTGTACTGGGTGTGCTGAGACAGAAACATGCGCGGAGGGAAGAGGCAAGGCGGGGGAGGAGGGAGGAGGGGGAGGAGGAGGAGGAGAGGAGAGGAGAGACGCGGGGCACCGTCTCTTCAAAACGAGGACCCAACACCACAGGATGGTTTGGTTTAAACACACGTCCGAGCGACGAATGAGGATTGTCGAATCGTCCCCGCTCTTCCCGTCCCCGATTTTGGACCCGGGGGTCCCTGGAAAAGTTCCCAGGGGTCTCCTCCAGAGGCCTCGGAAGGCCAGCGGGACCTTCTGATAACAGCACGGAGAAGAATCGTGCATTGCTCGATCGTCGAACCCCCTCCTCCTGGCTCTAAGACGAAGCCAGGACCGGGACACATTCGGGTAAGAATAAATCGAGAATCTCTGAGAGCCCGCGTCTGCAGTATGTCTCCAGCGCCGCGGCCTCCTCAGAGCGATCCAGAACGCTCTGAGGGCGCTCCGGAACGCTCTGGAACGGAGCTGTCCTCGTCCTAGCTCCGCCCGAAGATCCTCCTCTTGCAGATGCGCTCTTTATAGGGAGCAAGGGCCCGAAGCCTTCTCGAATGGAGTACGGGGCAGGGTGGCGGGGAGATGGGAACAGCTCCGCGCAGGCCTCTCTGCCTCCCCCCTCTCGCGGATGCCAGGCTTCGTCGTCGCTGCCTTTGACACCAAACCCCGGACTTCGCGGGCCTGTCGACAGGGCCTCGAAGCCGGTGGAACTTCAACTGAGGCTTGGCCGTGGACACCACCGCTGCGCTCCTCAGGTAGGGAACCCTCCAGGGCCTGAAGCCTCCTGGGCACATTCCTTCACCAACGTCCCCACTGCACTGTGGGGGGGTCCGTCCTCGATAGGGGAGCGGCCGGATGGCACCTTGGGCGTGTATCCCCGAACTCCCCTGGGCGACAAGTTCTAGTTCTTTGGAGGGGAGCTCGGGGACTGGGAGCGAGGAGCCGCCCGCGGCGACTTGATTCACCTTCTCCTGGATCCCCTCCTCTGAATCCCACGCATCTTGGATCTGGTACGACAGACAGCAGCATTAGCATATGTAAGCTTTCAGAGGTCCTGGCGGATATTCCCGAGTCGGCGCTGGACCCCCGTACCCTGGCCCTGGCGCGCTTCGCGCGCCCTGGGAGACGCTGCAGGCGCCGCCACGGTGACTCTGGCGCCGACATAAGAAATCCACGCGGTTCTTCCAAGGTCTGTGTTTCTGCGTGTGCTGTGCTCTTGAAGATCCTCCTCCGCCTCCTGCGTAGGCGTCCAGGGCGACAAGCAAAACCGAGAACCGACCGAACCGACAGCGAAACCGAAACCGACAGGCCGCAAGCAGTCTAGAGTGGCGCAACGACGCCGCCACGACACAACATCTGACAAAACAGAACCGATCGAACGCAACGGCAACCGACTGCGACGCAGCCGAACCGACCAAATCGCGGTCCCCTGTCTTTCCCGGACATCCAATGTCTCGATTTGTTCCAAGCGGGGCTCCCAGAAAATCCGACCCGTTCTCCAGGCCGTGCCTCTCGTCCCGAGTCGTTGCTTGGACGGCCCTCGGGCCCGGCGAGGGCCCTGTCGGGGCCGAAGACGGCGACTCAAAACTCCGCCTTGGCTTTTCAAGGGGCTGGACGTCAGGGGAGAGGAGGGGTGGAGAACCAGCGGAAGAACGAGCAGGAGAGGAAGGAGAGGAGAAGAGCAGGAGGACGAGCAGGAGGAGGAGCAAGGGCAGCCAAATGAGGAGGAGATAATGAAAACGATAATGCTACAGGTGGGAGGCCGAAAACAGCGACACGAGCTCCGCGCACTTTCTTTTGCTCAGGGCGCTGGGATGTCCGGGACGGGACGCACGCCTGCCCTTGGCATGCCTGCAGTGGGCACGGCCAAAACCTGGTACACCATGGGACCGACCACAAGACACCTTCCACAAGAAACCCAACCCTGAGACCCCAGGACGTCCATCGCTTTTTTTTGGTGTGGGAACGTCACGCTTTCCATAGCAAAACCATCGAAACCCAGGGCACCCTGGAAGCAAGCAGGTGATTCTTGGCATGGGTCTCCACTGTGAGACGCCGATGTGCTGTCCAAAACCAGCAGCGGCCGCCTCTGTGCAGGCGAGGCCTGCCCAGAGCGGCTGCCACCCGCGGCGGCACCGATACCGCGAGCCCTGCGCAGAGTTGGCGGGAGCTGCCGCTGGGCTTCGTCCGAGCTCTGCAGAAGGAGCACGCACACTTTCGGACAGGGCTGGACCTAAACGTTGTTTTTCGTTTTGTGTTCGTTTTGTTATTCGTTTTGCTCTCCCTGTTTTCCTGTACCTCCCTGCCAAAACGAATAACAAGACACAGCCGAAGCCCAGCAAAATAGCGTTTGGGTCCGGCCCTGCTTTCGGAGGGCGGCGCCTCTGGCGCCTCCTCTGGCGCACTCCGCGCGCAGCGGACGGGGCGTGCAGCGTCGATCCGAGAAATCGGCGCGGTCGTCCGAGATCTGCTGCTCATGCCGTTTGTTGATCTTCGATCCTGTCTGCACCCGTTGCGATCGTGCAGAGGCTGAGGGCCAGCGACGGGGGGGAACCGGCTCATGGGGAAGGGGGGGGGCGCAACACCGAGCTGGTATCTGCGATACGTCGCCGATAGATCCTGGATGGGCCTCCGATGGCGGAAGCGAATGTTCATGGGCGGGGCGGGCCATCGTGCCATGTCGGCGATCGGGGTCGATGCGCTGTCCCCTGAGTTATTCCCCCTGACGCTGCCCCTGAGGTCCCCTCGGCTGCACGCAAGAGTGACCCTAGGCAAGAAGTTCCTCTGCTGCGCGGCTTCAGGGGGCCGCAGAGGAGGCAAAATCCATGCAGTCCAAAGGCGCCAGCCGATGCTGGCGGGATCCCTGTGAGCCCGCACCAGAGGTGACTCCGGCGCAAGGTCATTCTCATCGGGCACACGCTCACATGGCTCAGGGATCCGTGGACCGGGTGCGTGAGCGCCAGATCCACGGATCGGGGAACAAAAGACTGAGGCATGGCGCCAATGCCGTCTGATTTGGCGACAGAGTGCGCCGATTCTGCACGGAAGCGTGACCCGTCGCTAATCCGCACGCCTCAACCCATGCTTGCATCTCCTCGATCTTACGCGCAGCCGATCCCCCTGCCAGCGGCGGTCCCCGCCTCTTGCCAGCTGGCGTCAGCACCGCCGCCCTCTCCTGCGGAGGACGAGCGGGAATATTGAGAAGACGGACGTCAGGGGGAGGAGGTGCGGAGAAGGAGGGGCAGGGGAGGGGAAGGGAAGGGCGGGAGGAGACGAGAAGGGAAAACAACAGCAGAAGCTGGGGGGGAGGAAGGAGGAGGAATTCAGTCGGACCTAGGCCAGAAGAGCATCCCTCAAGAACATGAGACCCTCCGTCGGCCAATACACACAGAACATCCAAGGGTACCCTCCCCACGAAGGGCAGTAGGATACCCTCCCCGAACCTACATCGATCTTATACCTCGGTCCGACTGTAACACAGGAGGGCAGGGAGGGAGCGAGGAAGGAGGCCATGGGCAGGAGGTGGGGGAAAAGGAGGCGGGGTAGGAAGCGAGGGCGGTGACAGAACTAGGAGCTGTCGTAGGAGCAGCTGGATAGGGGAAGCAAGCACCAAGCAGGGTGACGAATAGACGGCGAGGTGAGACGGAGGGAGCAAACCAAGAGGAGCGAATGAAAACAGCATGAGATGCGGCTGGCCCAGCTCGGGGGTGGCACTGCACACCGCAACGCACCGACGCGAAATGCGAAACGTCCAAGGCATATCTTTGCAAGCTCCTGGATAGCTCCTTCTGAGAGCTAAAAGGGTTGTTAGAGAAGAAGCCAGCCGGCAGGGCTACGCCAGCTCCTCCCCACGGCTCCCGGTCAAGCATCCCCGCAGCGACTTGCTTGCTCCTGCAGCATGTCCCGGGAAGCGTTTTCCTACTCGTTCCCACTAGGCGTGCCTCGAAGCTCTCGAAAAGGACGGTCGAAGCTCTTTCGAAGCTCCTCTGAAGCTTGTTTCTAGGGCTGGAAAGCTCATCATGCACGGTTCCCCGCGCCCTGGCAAGCGTCTCCCAGAAGCGTTTTCGAAGCTTGCCAGCTTCCCGGGCATCCATCTCCACGCTTCCCGGGCACCCTGCTATATCCCAGTTTTGGACCACACAGATTCACGCCCCGCGGGCGCCCTGCTATCCAGGTTTTGGTCTATACAAGTGGCACGATGCCGTACTGTAGTGCCAGAATGACACGATGCCGCATGTACCTTCAGCCTCCTGGCGTAGCTGTAAGAGCAGCGCGACATCGCATCATATGTGTCGACGCTGCGTAGCGCATCTTGGCGGAAAGCCCTAATCAACCAACGTGCAAAAAAACACGCCACTGGAGACAAATTACCCCCTGTTGCTCCCTCCCGACTTTCTGCAGGAACACTGGAAGCATTGCTGCGCCAAGACGTCGGACGGTCTTTCGCTGCTCCGGCACGACTCAAGCTCGTGCGGCCAGTGGGCCAAAGAAAAATGCCGAAACAAATTGAATCAACACCGCGGCGAGAAATCGGATCGAATTGGAATGTGCGTTGGATCGGCCTGCATCGGCACGGAGTTGGAATCGAGTCGGATCGGCCGCGCCAAAACGCACAACAACGCCATGCACGCATCGAGCTTCATCGGATCGTCGGAATGTCGGAATCGAATCGCATCAAGCTGGCGAAATCAGATGGAATCGGATCGATCGGAGCGCAATGTACGAAGAAGTCCCCCGAGAAGTTCCTCGCACAAAACCCGGAGCCAACCTGCCCCGAAAGGAGACGTCGCGACCTTTTCACAACGTGGCTCCCCAAAGCTGGGGATCCCTCAGCGGGGCCGGTCGCCCCTCCCCGTTCGCTCTTTGAGGGCCCCACAGGGGGCGAGGCGGCGCACGGCGGACAAAAGCACTCCGCTGTGTCCTGCTCCCTGCGCAGGGGCGTCTGGGGAGAGCCCCGCCGAGATTGGGCGCCGTTTTTCACGGGGGGCGACGAACCCAAACATCGGGCGTCCCGAAAAAATCGAGACGGAAGCTTTTCACAGTTTTTGGCCTCTCGGGGCCCTCGCCGGGCCTCGGGACCGTCAAAAAAGCGACTCGGGATGAAAAGCCGGTCCCGGAGAAGTGGTCGGGAGAACGGAGGCCCGCGTCTCGAAAAAAATCGGGACGTCGGATGTCTGGGAGTCGGGGGGAGGGGGGCAGAAAGGTGCCCTTCGCGCGCCCCAGGAGCCCCCGTTTGGGCCCCCAAGGGTCCCTGCAGGGGCCCCTTTCCTGCAGCTCTCGCTGCCCATCCCTTGATCACCCCCCCCCCCCTATGACGCGACGCCCCACGAGAGCCCCGAAGCTGGCCCCGTGACCTCCGCCACTCGAGCCCCCTCTCGAGCAGAGTGGCCGCTGCCGCGGCGCGGCGAGCGCCGTCCTTGGACAGCCTCTTGGAGATGGGCAGGTCTTCGATGCTCTCGCCCAGCGCCGCGGCAATGAGGGATGGCCCCCTGGCGGCTCGCGCGGGCGGGGCAACATCAGTCCGCACCAGCGCCGAGCCGGGGGATCGGGTCAGCTCGGACTGCGCGTCGCACAAAGGAGCCGCGCTGGCACGGGGCCGTGCTCGAAGCGGCTCGGCGGCACCGAGCTTTACAGCGGCTCCAAGCGAACACGGGGCCACATCGGATCGTCGGAACGTCGGAGTCGAATCGGATCAGGCCAGCCGAATTTGACATCGATTCGGATCGATCGGATCGAAATCGACCCTGGCGGGGTGGCAGGAAGGTGTGCCGCTATGGCCCTGGCCAGCAGGGAATCTCAGGAGCAGAAAGGTTGGGTACCGGCACCAGGAAGCCAGGAAAAATTCTCCTGGTGGTATGGCCCCCCTGTTTTGCAGTGCTCTGGTCGGCACAATTCTGATCTCCAGCTCGGGGAGGCTGTGTGAACCTCCTCGCTGGATTTGGCCTGCTGGTGGAGGGGTCGTTTCACGCCCCTCTGAAGTATATCCTTCCTCACATATAGCTCCTTCTCATCGCACCACTAAGGCAAGTCGGTAAGGCGACTGGCGCGTTTGGCCCAAGACTTCACCACAACGAAAAGTCATAATATGTGAAGTTGGATTGTGGACGGCATCAGTTGCGATCCCAACTCAGACGATAAAAGATCAGACAATTGCACGGATGGAGGGCGAGTTGTTGCAACGTGAACTTTCGCATGCTACATCTGCCCACTCGTGTTCAACAGCTGCATGGGCGGAGGGTGGCTATTTCTAAAAATCGAACCCTCGCGCGGGCTGCTGGGAAGATAATTTGAGGAGAAGGTTGCGTTGTGCGTATGGTGGATGCATTCCTTTCTGATGTATGCAAAACTGAATGCCGCTTTCAGAATTCTTGGCCGTAAACAGTAAGGTCCTTGACAGTTGCATTTAGGGAGGGCGGCTCTTTTTTATAGTCAGCTGACTGCGAGTTGGTTCTCAAGCCCAATGTATGTTGCCACACTTTGTGACAAAGCAATAACATGATCGTCGGCGTGCGTTGCGTGACAGAGCTCTTGCCATTCCGATCATGCCACTTCTTGTGGCAAACAACGCCCTCGGTTTCTGACCCGTTCAGCCTTCCCCAAATTACCTGGCGGGCCAGAAATGTGGCGTCATTATGGACCCTCACCTGTCAGCGAGCGCTCGAAGTAGTAAAGAGGATTCCTTGGCGTTTGATGAGGGTGCTTCGACAAGATAATTTACAGCACCGCTAAATGTGCAGACTAGTGCATGGCCCATCCTCCATTCCCCCCTCTTTCTACGTAAAAAGTATCATCCCTCCTTCTACTTCTCTCCCTCGCCCTTCCTCATTCCGCCATCGCGCTCCTTCTCTCATCCCCGTTCCCCCTCTCATCCCTAGTTCTCCTCCCTCATCCCTCATTTATCGTCCTCACCCTGCTGTCGTGGGCCCTCGCTCCACCCCACCACCTGCTCCAAATGTCTTGGCCGTGCTCTTCTCGCCCTTCATATCCTCCCAATTCACACCCTTCTCCGCCTCCGCCCCCTATAAGCCCGTCATCCGCCAGGGTTTCCTTTCAACATCCTGCCCCGCATCTCCCCTTCCTTCCTCTCGTGTCGTTTGGCCAACTCACCCGCGCCGACTTTCCGCTCGCACGGGTGCCTCCTCCCTGGCCTCTACCATCATCATCGTCATCAGCATCAGCATCAGCATCATCATCATCATCAGCAGCAGCATCATCATCATCATAATCATCCTCAGCATCATCATCACCAATAACAACATCATCATCATCACCAGCAGCACCATGATAGCCATCAAGATAATCGTCAAACTCATCACCACCATCAACAACCTCATTACGACAATTAGGTTCCACCACTCAATCTCATTATCATCCTCATACTCGTACTCATAATGCTAAGCAGTGTCGTCGTCATCATCATCGGCAGCAGCATCATCGTCATCGTCATCATCCTCGTCGTCATCATCATCATCATCATCATCAGCATCGTCATTATCAACATCATCATCCTCATCATCAGCAACATCGTCATCGTCATCATCATGTTCATTGTGGCCCCTTCCCTCATCGCTCACCCTTATATCCTCCGCATCCGTTCTCTCATCACTGGTTCTCCCTTATCCTGTTCTGGGCAACCCTGCGCTCTCATATTTTAAGCATAGGTTCACCCTCCTTCCTCTCTCCCACCTCCTCCTCCTCCTCCACCTCCTCCTTCCCCTCCTCCTCCTCCTCCTCCTCCTCCTCCTCCTCCTCCTCCTCCTCCTCCTCCTCCACACTCCTAATCCATCCCCAATATCCGTCATCCCCCGTCACTCCATCCTCATGTTCCTCATCCTTTGGCCTTATCCTCCGCCGCCTCCCTCCATCTCTCCTCCATCCGTTGTCATTCATCACCCTCTCCCTGAGCCTCCTCCTCATCCTCCTTCACAGCCCTCACATTCCTCTCCTCGTCCTCCCGTATTACCCCCGCCTCTCTGCATGATGCACATTCTCCAACCGCGACACCCCCAATGTTCCTCCGTTTCATTCATTCTTCACTTAATTTCCTGCTTCATCTTCTTCATCATCATCAACAACATCATCGTCACCATCATCGTCACAAACACCACCACGATCATCATCATCATCATCATCATCATCATCATCATCATCATCATCATCAGCAGCAGCAGCAGCATCATCATCATCAGCAGCAGCAGCATCAGCATCATCACCATCATCAGCAGCATCAGCATCAGCATCAGCATCATCAGCAACAGCATCAGCAACAGCATCACCAGCATCATCAGCAGCATCATCATCGTCATCATCATCGCCATAGTCAGTATCGGCATCATCAGCAGCAGCAGCAGCAGCATCCCTCTTCGTTCATCCAACCCTCCTGCACCTCATTCCCCCCCACCAGGACTCCATCATCTCTCACGAGTCCGTCCCTCATGATCCGCCTTCTTTGCACTGTCATGCGCAGCCGAATCAGCCATCCATATGTTCCCTCCACCGCCCGCCCCCCCTTCCTGCCCTCTCCTCCCCGTCCGCCCCCTCCTCCTGCTTACAATCCTACCACTCCCCTCTCCCACTGAACATCTCGTCTACCTTCGCCCCCTCCTCCCCCAACCTCCTCCCAATACCCCCCTCCAGCTCTTCTCCTGCCTGCCCCCCCTCCAGCCACCCTGCTCCCCCCCCCCTGGTCTCCTGGCGCCCGGGGATGCCAGTGCACCGCGGGGAGCGCCCCGCGGCGGAGCCGGAGCCAGCTGCACGCAGCAGCTCTCGCAGCCCCGCCTCTCCCCGAACTCTCCCCCCCGTGCTGTCGGGAACTGCCGCTCAGCCCGTCGCGGCTGCGGCCCCGGCGACACGCTGTACACTGTGGCGACCGGATAGCGTGCCGCTCCGCTCTGCGGGACGGGAGGCGGAGAAAGGCCCGGACCGTTGACGCCCAGGAGCCCGGACGTGGATAGCGTGTCGCGCGAGGCACGGTGGGTCGGAACCGGCGGAGCCACACGCTAAGCCAAAGTTCCTGACCGTAAAACGAGAGACCCACTTTTGCAAAAAGCCGCCCTCCGTCGATGCAACTGCTGCGCCGCTGAGGAGCTTGACGAAATATCAACTGACTGACAGCCCTACCCCCGTCCCCACCACGTCCTCCTCCCAGTCCCCTGGCCTGGATTGGGTCATGGTATTCGATCCTGTTCCAAGACCTCCGTCTCCTCTGGTGGAACAAAACATTAGCCGATACCGCTACTCCGCGGACCTCTCC
>CAUYUJ010008879.1:135415-195415 GCA_963575745.1 Prorocentrum cordatum | reverse complement strand
ACTGGCCAAGAGTGCCCCAAGAGGCTTCCAAGACGGCTCCAGAGGGCCCCGAATCGCCGAACCATCGGTCGAAGACGCCAAAGTAGCCTCCAGACGGCCCAAGAGATTGCCAAGACGCTCCAAGAAGTCTCCAAGAGCACTCCCAAGAGGGCACGAAGAGGGAAAAATCCATGATGTCCTTAAATTTTTGACAGATTTTGGCGTTCTCGCCGTTTCAACTTGCCGACGCTCCAAGACGGCCCCAGATGCACCCAAGATTGCCCCAAGATAGCCCAAGAGGCCTCAAGAGAGCCCCAAAATGACCCAAGAGAGCCTCAAGACCGCCCAAGATGCCTCCAAGATGGCCCCAGAGGCTCCCCAAACGGCTCCAACAGGGTGCCCAGACGGGGGGCCCGACGAGCCCTCGGCGACAGAGGCTCCCAGGAAGCCCCAAGATGCCCCCAAGAGGCCACCACGAGACCCCCAAGATGCCCCCAGGAAGCCCCAAGAGGCCCCCCCCGCCACATTAGAGAACGCATGGGTCGCCCTCCAGGGTCGGCGGCACCGGCCGTAAGGCCTTCGCAATAAAGCACGGGCCCCATGGGGAGGGGATCCCGCTTGAGACTTCCTCGCGATTCACTCAAAGAGCAAGCTCGCGCTCGAGACTTCCTCCATCTTCAGGCCAGAGAAACCCAAAACTGACGACAGCTACAAGTTTCCGCTGACCCGCCTCGGATTCGAACATGGCAATGGGGGTCCCATAGGAAGGGGATTACAGCTGGAGATTTCCTCCACGGTCAAGCCAAAGGAGCCCCAAAGTGCTAACAGTTACAGGTTTCCGATGACCCACCTCAGATGAAAACATAAAGCGCGGGCCCCATAGGGAGGGAGCTCCCGCTTGAGACTTTCCCGCGGACAACTCACAGACGAGGCTCTCGCTCAGGACCTCTGCTAGATTCAAGCCTGAAGGGCCAAAACATGAAGACAGGTTAAGGTGTCCGATGACCCGCCTCGGATTCGAACATCGAGGTGGGAGGGGGTTCCCGTTTGAGACTTCACCGCAACTCACTCACAGACGAGGCTCTCGCTCGAGACGTCTGCTACACTGGGGCATGAAGGGCCAAAACATGACGACAAGTACAAGTTTCCGATGACCCACCGCGGATTTGAACATGAAACGCGTGCCTCATAGGGCAGGGGCTCCCGCTAGAGACTTCCTAGCAATGCACTCACAGACGAGGCGCCCTCGTGATCAATGGCCATGGTGGGATGGTGATCGTGATGACGATGGTGCTGTGCGATGGTGATGATGACGACGATGATAGCGATGGCCGCTGAACATGCTGGGATCCTGACACGATGGTGAGTGAGTGCGTGATGAGTGGATGTGAGTGAGTGCGAGAGTCAGAGGGTGATGATGCAGATGCTGATGACGATGGTCATCGATCTTGATGGGATGGTGATGGTGATGTTGATGCTGGTGGATGATGATGATGCTAATGGTGATGATGCTGATTATGTTGACGACGATGGTGATGCTGATGATGATGATGAGGATTGCAATGCTGAATATTGTGATGGTGGTGATGATGATGATGATGATGATGATGTAGTGGGATGTCAGATCATGATGATTGTGATGATTGAGATGGTTGCGATGATGAGGAAACTGATGATGGTGTTGACGATGACGATGATGATGCTGATGCTGATGATGCTGATGAGTATGATGATGACGATGATGATGGTGATGGTGATGGTGTCCTGTTCCTGCGCGGAGTGTCCACAGAAAACAATAACCCCACGTAGGACGTGGGGAATAACAACGCGCCATGCCTCCAACAATGGCATGTGACCGATGAACATTGAACGGACATCGACGTCCTAGTCACATCCCTGTTTGCGGTCAAACGCATCCTATCCAATTCATTAAACGCATCGGCTTAGCAACGCCTCTTTCTGGGATGTGCGAGAACGCATGCCTCATGGACGCACTCCAAGATTGGCACGGCAACGGTACAACACGACCCTCAGCACTGTGCAGCACAATTTCTTCTTCGATGACTTGCTGGGCATCGCCGGAATACCTTCTGCCTCACCAATTCATCGCTACTTCGCCAATGAGCGGCAGCCGTTCTTGGACGCTGTTTTGTTCGCATGTGCTATCGAATGCAGCGTGCCCGCAACCGCCGAGCACATGCCAGCTTGATAAGTCCAAAAAGATGCGCTGCCCAAGCCACCCGAGGCGCCTTTCTGCTTGTGCGGCTGGCCCTGGTGGTGCTGTTGTTGCGGGTCCGCACGTCCTCTGCAGGGTTGAGAGGAAAACGAAGAAAAGACACGCCAACGAAAGACCCTGGACGAAAGCATCGGAAAGGCCAGAGATTGGGGAAACCGAAGAGTATAGAGACCGCCACTCCCTGGACCTCTCCGGGTGAAGCGAGTCCAGCGGTGGCGACGAGGGCCTCCCAGGAGGATCCAAAAGGGGAAAACGGGGGAATGGTAGCGGTATGGGTAGCTTGTCCTCCTCCGATATATGTCCTGCTCACGCAGCGTGACGCCGAAAAGAAACACGCACGCCCAATGCTCGCGGGCAAGACTGGGGAGAACGCCCACGATGCCTTGCCAGGGCTGCGCGGCTCTGACGGCAATGCAGAGACGAGCTCCGCACGCGCAGATGTGTTCGAAACCGCCCGTCTGCCGCCGGCGCCGATTCTTGCAAAGCAGTGCGGGTGGGTCCCGGGGCGGGTCGTCGGCGAGTCGCGAGGCTCGGTCGATTCGATAGCCAATATTAAGAAACCCGCCGAAGGCACCGATCGGGTAAAAGCGCCCCATCAATCAGCACCCGCCACACCCGCCCGCAGGCGGCGTGTTCTTGCAAAAGCACGGTGGATTAGTCGCGGTGGGTCGTGGGTGTGGGTCGCAGGTGGGTCGCGGGATGTATTGCAAGGCAGGCGATGGCGAGAACAACAACTACAATCCGAACCGCGCAACCCCATTTCAGCCACTCTGACCTGGAGCGATACCACTGCGCCCTCCACTCCTTGCGACTTCCGATGAACGTCGTCCCCGAGAATCTAACGGAGAAGGTATCCAATCGTGTGAGCAGCGGGCCAGCGCGAGGAGAAGAAAACAATCGTCCCAAAGCTTCCCATGTGCCCAGGGGCATACCATTGAGGCCACCAGGTTTCTCAACCGATCTCGACCTGTACAAAGTTTGCACAACACCTCACGCCGCTGATCCTCTTCCGCCTTCTTCTGCCCCGTCTGCTTTCTCCTCCTCTTCCTCCTCCTCCTCCTCTTCCTCCTCGTCATCATCGTCATCCTCAGCTGCCTCCTCGTCGTCGTTATCATCGGGGGGGCAACAAATACCGCCACCGCTGCTCCCAAGGGTGCGTTCTGACTAGGAGTTTGGGGCGAATTCAGCTGCGGCGACGAGGCGACGAGGGAAGGACAGCGGTATCGGGCATGTTCCTCCTCGACACAGTTGTCCTCGTCTATGTTTACGTCCACGTCCTCCCCCCAAGTCGTTCCCCTGCGCCCTGCGATTCTCCGACGTAGCCGATCCAGACACCTGGCGTCTCGGTTCCTGAAGACTCTGAACCCCCCAGGGCGGGCGTTTCATCCCGAGTCGTTCTTTGACGGCCTCGAGGCCCGGAACCAGCCTCCAGAAAGCGTGGCGGGGGTTCCTCCAAAACCAAAGCCTGGGGAACCGTCCAGGGACCTCAGTGGGCCGTGTCAACGGATATAGTTTGGCCTAGGGGGCCGAGTATATCCACACCCACCGCCTACGGAGGTCCCCGAAGATCGACATCCCAGGCGGTGCGAGCGAGCGAGCCACGCGAGCGCGCCTGCCGGCTGCTCGGCCCTGAACAGGAGGGCACGGGTGAACAAAGAGTCTTCTTACCAGCCAGGCAGCCAGTGTGAAATAGGAACAGACCTGAGACTTGGGAATTGGGAGAGAACTGCCTGCGCCATCGACTCGGACGAGGAGCAGAAGGGGGTGGGGCAGGGATGGGCAATGTATAAATCACCGCCTTGGACAGAGGCCGTATGTCTGGGTGCGCCCTGCGATGACCCTCCGCGGTGGCCTGCACGGCCCGCTCGCCGACGCGCCCCTGGGGAATCCCCACCGGGCGAGGGCGGAGGGCCGCACGCAGGCGCTCTGCTGCTTTATCCGGCCGGAGGCCCCGCCACGGAGAGCCCCCCCAGAGGTGGAACGACGCCAGACCTCCAACGTCTTGGACATGTGTTCGCGGCGTCCATCCAACGCCACCCAGCCATCCATGACCAGCCTCGGACTTATCCCTGTCCCTAAGACTGACAAGCCAAAAGGCGATGACAATCTTGGGGATGCGACATCAGAAACTGGGGAAATCCCTAAGATCGGCATCGAGATGAGACGATGCCAATCACAGGGATAGGGATATGTTCAAGGGAGGTAAATCCTCGATCCTACATCCAAGCCATGACAGAGGCCGTCCCTGGGGAGCGGGCCGGGGCCTCTGGGGGGGGGGCTCTGATGAAAAAAACAAAGCATCGGGCGTCTGTCTGGAAGAAGTTGGCGGCGAGCCCAGGTGGAAGTCAGAAGGGGCAGGCCTTCTCTGAGGGCTCCGAAGGCCTCGGGCCTTCTGGGAAGTTTTCGAGACTTTCCCCGAAGGCATAGACGACTTCTCACGAGGCTGGAGGGCTTCTGAGAAGCCCCGCCGCCTTCTGAGAAGGCCTGCCCCCTCTCATTTCCCCCCTGGGCTCGCCGCCGAAAGAATGGCGCGTTTCTTTATTTTTGGCGATGATGGGCATTTTAGGGGGGCTGGACGTCTGGCTTGGACGTCGGATGGAGGTTGGATGGATGGCAAATGACGTTGGACGGATGGATGGGCTTTGAATGGACGAAAAAAACCGGTCTCTTGATCTTTTCAATCGGTTGGAGGTCTGGGTGGTGAATACGACGCACCGCGGCCGCGTCCTCGCCGACAGAGGCCCTGACCTGCATCTCAGAGGCCCTGACCTGGCTCTTTGGGGGAGCGTCGTCCCCGACGGCGGACGCCGCGTTCTCTGCCGCGTGCCCTGGCGGCGCGCACCGGGCTGGCACTCGGCGTGGAGAAACTCGGGAAGACGGAGAGTGGAGCTCGGCTTGGTTCCCCGCCTGTCACTACCGTAAGGGCTCTGGATCCGGAACCCTGATATAAGAAATCCAGGGTCCAGAAGCTGGTGAATCACTAATTGATAATCGGCCGTGGATACCACTGCCGCCCTTGTCAGACAAAAATCCTCCAGGGTCTGAACCTCCTGGGCACATTCCTTAACGAACGCCACCACCATCTAGAGGTCGAGGTCTTAAACACTTCACCAGCATACGCTCTCGGAGGTCTGCGCGGCTGTCTTGGATCGGCTCTGGGGCCTCCCTGGCGGCGCCTCCGGCGCGGCCCCCTGGCGGGCTCCGAACACCAGGTAGTGGGCTCTAGCGCCGATCCAAGACATCCTCGCGGACCTCCGAAATTGTTCTCCATGCTCTCTTTCCTCCTCCAAGCCATGACGGATCCTGGGTCACGGGGCCTTCCCTGGGACCATCCAATTTCTCATCCCTGGCCATTCTGTGATGGTCTCATGGCCAGGGGAGGGCCCCACGAGCTTGAGAACGAGGAGTGGCCCCCAGGACTCCGTCTCTCCAGGACACCCATTTCTTCATGGTGGTGCGTTAGCAGAAGGGACTTTGGATTGGTGCCCGTCTGGGCGGGAGTTGGACGCTGCGGGGCCATGCCTGGTTATCGGCACAAGTAGCCTACAGGTTAGATATTGTCAGATCAAGATCTAGACGTGAGCCATCGTGGGCCCCATGCAGTGAGTTGTGGCGCCTTAGTTTCGAAGCACATGTGTTGCAATCTCTCTGTGGCAACCTGCGTAGTGCAATCTATGAGATGCAAGCTGCGCAAGGCAGTGCAAGTGGTGCAAGGTATGTGGCGCGAGATGTAGTTTGGTCTAACTGGTGCACCCTATGTGGTGCAAACAGCGAGACACAACGTATGTAGGGATCTGCATGTTGCCAATTATGAACGTCCACTCCACTGCCTGCGCAAACATACCACCCTCCCACCCGCAACCGACTTGACAAAACCCAGAAGGACACGAATGCAATTGCCGACTGGAACATGCTAGCACGTCTCTACGGCCGCACTGGCGCATGTATGCTCATGCGCAGATCGGCTAGCTGGTTGGGCACAACTGGTGCGGCTGCGATGGCGCTTGCAGATAAGAACTCTCCAGCGCGTCTCACAGGCCGCGCTGGCACGCGGGCGCTCCAGTGCGGGTCGGTGACTCGGGCGGGCGCGATTTAATAGCGATTGTGGCCATGCTGGCGACGACGACGACAAGGCCAATGACGGCCTCGCTGCTGGTGACAACGATGACGATGACGATGACGACGGTGATGATGATGCTGATGATGATGATGATGCTGATGCTGATGCTGATGCCGATGCTGATGATGATGATGATGATGATGATGATGATGATGATGATGATGATGATGATGATGATGATGGTGATGCTGATGATACTGATGATGATGACGATGACGGTGATGATGGTGGTGGTGATGATGATAGTGATGACGCTGACGCTGATGCTGATGATGAGGTTGTCCATGTGTCGGCGCTGAAAATGATCGTGTTGATAATAACGACTATGGCGGCGATTGGCGATGAGGATGTCGGCGGTGATGCGATGGCGCTGATGAGGATGATGAGGCAAAGCACGCACAGAAATCCAAGAACCCTGCCAACCCGTGTGTTGAACAACTTGTGATACTTTCAGGAGCTTGGGAAGCCATATGTCGAAGGGCGTCAAACAGCACGATTTGGGAAAGAATTCGACACGTGCGCGTGGCGGCGCGCGCGGCCCGCACTGTACCCGGTGACACGGATCCGTGCGCTGGGCGCATGCTAAATCAACGCGGTGCACCGCTGGTGAGATTAGAATGCGGGCTCTGGGCGACTACTAAAAACAGAGGTTTGCCCGAAGATGACAACCAGTACGGGCGGGCGTAAACTTGCAAGACCGTCGATGGAAAGCACATGTTGTTCTTTATGTTGGCGTGCGTGCAAAACTAAGGTCTCTGATCGGATTGCGAAATGTGCGCGCGTGTGGACATTGTAATATAATTTGCAAGCGAATTGCTGAGAAATGGTCATCTGAGACGAATGGGTGCGCGCGTGGTATGAGTTGACAAGGATGAGCGAAGGGTCAATCATGGCTGGGCTGGGATGCTCTGATGTCCAACGGAAAATGAGCAATGCAGCAGAACCAGATGTAAGTTGCCGTGCGGAACAGAAGGGAAATAGGATAACTCCAGGCGCGGAGGGGTGGTAGATTCGATCCTTCTCTTGATCGCAGGACCTACAGCGGACCCAAGCCGCCCACTAGATGAACCCTCGGCGGGGGCGCCCACTAGATGACGTGAGCCAAGGCGCCCACCAGGTCACGTGAGCGCCCAAGGGCGCCCACTAGATGAACCCTCGGCGGGCCCCGCCAGCGGACGGGGCGCCGACGAGGCCTTCACCAAGGCGAAACCTCGCGCGCGCTCGCGGTCGCCCACCTCGGCGGAACCTCGGCGGGACCAGCCAGCGCACGGCGCGCCCACGAGGCGCCCACGGCCGCTCATCAGGCGACGCCCCAGCGGGCCATGCAACAATTTTTATCGACACAAGTAAGAGCCTCGTGGTGCAAGCACAGTTTGGCGGGAATGGTAAGCCCAGTTCGGGGGTATGAAACGTTTGAAAGAGAGGGAGAGGGAGAGAGAGAGAGAGGGAAAAGGGAGAGAGAGAGAGAGAGAGAGGAAGATAAAAAGAGAGAAAGAGAGAGCGAAATAAAGATGTAGAAATAGTGAGACACATAGTGAGAGGAAGGGAGAAAGAGCAAGAGAGAGTGAGAGAGAGATATTGTGAAAAGAGAGCGAGGGAGAGAGTAAGAGAGGGGGGAGAGAGAGAGAGAGAGGGAGAGCGAGTGATTTTGTGTGAGTCTGAAAGGGGCCCAGAGGTTCGAAACGACTCTCCAAAATGACCCCAAGGCAGATCAAAAGACCACAACAAGTCCCCTAGAAGACCCGATCTACCCATAAGAGTTCTCCCGCCTGGCCCGTTTGTGTTACCCTGTCGGAACATACACATAATTCGACGAAGAGGACTCCTGAAGTCGGAGGCTTGGGGGACTTGTGCATGCCCAGCGGCACGCGGGGAACGAAGACCAAGCAGCCTCAAAAATGGTCGGCGCCGTGGTACATGTATCTGAGTACACAGATACATGTATACACATACGTACGCAATATCTTCTCATACATATATTTATAAACACACGACATTAGAGAGAACGGGGGCCCTGCGGCGAAGAGAAGCAAATCGACAATAACGGGGAAGCATTGGCGGATAATGGACAATGGCGAGGTGGTGACACGTGACGTGACGTGGAGGCTCGCCCGCTCCAAGTGCCGGACTGGCCTGGCCCACGCCCCGTGGCGCCCCCTGCTTCGAGGCTCGCGGCTCTCCTTCTGTACAGTCAGCCCGTATACCTAGGACGCGCGTAAAAAGGATGCAGGGGCCTTGGAGGGCCATGTCGACACTTGTCGACTGGGGCTGGCCAGCGAAAATTGCCGGGGATGGGCCGGAGGCAGGGATGCAAGGGTGACCTTGGAAAGTGGCTCATCATCATCACTCGGGTCGACTGTGCCAGCCTCTTCCACACACACGCTTCGTTTCGTTTCGATTCCGCTCTGGAGGGGGTGCCCCCCCGCGCGCACCTCTGCGCGCGGGCCGCGAATCAGGATGCCCGCGGCGCACGCACGCAGCCGGATGCCCAGCTGCCCCTGCACCACTACCCGCTGCCCAGACATCCAGCGCTCCATTTTTGTTCGATGCGTGGACTCCCTGGGAATCTCGACAGCTTCCCTGGTGCCAGCTTTTTTCATCCTGAATCGTTTCCTGTCTGTCCCGTCGCCCGTTGAGGGCCACCGAAGGCAGAACATTGCTAAAAAACAGTCGCTCCGACTTCTGTCGGAGCTTCGGATCCCTGGGTGCCCACTGCCCGTCGCTCTCGCAGACGCCAGTCGCAGCACTCCAGGTGAACCCTCGCCTTCTGCGGCCGCTGCTGTTCTGCGAACGCCGAGCCCCTCACGCCTGCTGCCTGCGCCCTCCTCCCTCTGCGGCTGCCGCTCTTGCTAGCCATGTCCCTCTGCGGCTGCCCCCCCTTGCTGGCCCTGTGGCTGCTTCCAAGACATGCGCACCTAGGCGGGAATGCAGTGTCAACCGCATCAACCGACGCTGCGGAGGCTGGGGAACATGCATATCTCCCTGGGCAGGGCCTCCAGCCGAACCAGTCAAACCCAACACTGCACCGATCGTCTGGATCTGGATCTTGATCGGAGCCCTCATCGGCTGAGGGAACGCTTAGAAAAAGGAGGAGCGAATGACACATCGTTTGAGCAGGGACCGACCGTCCCCGCATTCCTATAGGCCTACTACGACGTGTTCTTATTAGAACCCAAACATGTTCTAAGAACAACAACGATGTTCTTACAACAAAAGCCCGATGTGATAAAGCAAAAAAGACGCAACCATAAATGTCCTAAGAACATTTCGTGACAACTACAAAGGGTTATCATAACATTCTTTGGTGTGCCTATAGGCGAGCCAGGACGCTTCGCCGCTGCTTGAATCTTGGAACCGCGCTGACCTGGGTCAGCGCTGACCCGTGTAAACTAAACCCCGGCTGGCCAAGAAGTAGCTCCTAAACCCAAGTCAGCAGAGGGAGGGAGGGGGTGCATCTCCAAATGGCTCCCACACCCTGTCCAGGCTCCGAAACAAAAAAAACAAGCCCTGGCCTTGTCCTTGGGTCACCAACATCGCGGCCAGCCTCACTTTCAGCATCCATCTCGACGTCCTGGGCAAGCTTCTTGGACATTTTCTGAAACTGTAGCAGGAGTTCCACAGGGAGGCCCTTCTCCACGGCAAAGGCACGAATGGCGGCCTCGCTCATGTCGCCCAGGTTGGGAATGCTCTCAGGATCCACACGAGCACCAGCAGGAGAAGGCTCTTCACGACCACCAGGACGTTCGTAACCCCCTCCATGTACCTCAGCTCCCTGTGGAGGCCCCCGAGCAGCTTCAGCTTCTTCACGAGCACGACGTTGCTCCTGGCGCTTCTCCTCCACGGGAACCTCCTCATGGAAGCTCTGGAGCGCCTCATCAGCGTCGCGTTTGTATTGTGCAGCCTTCTCGTGGGCAGCCGTGTCCGTGGCCAGGAACTCCCTGGCCTCAACCAGCTGTTCCTCCAGCTTCTGCACCTTCGTCTTGCGATGATGTACATCTTGGGAGGCCAAGCGCACTACGTTCGCCGCATCTTCAGCAACTCCGGTGAGGCGGGTGCGCCGGGTGCGCTCAGCACTGGCTGCATCTCGCAAGCGTGCCGCAGACCATTCAGGCTGAACTGGGCTTCATCTTGAACAAATTGAGCAAGTCCATCTCGAAGTTCGGGCTTCGCAATGAGTAGAAGGGCGGCGGCGGCAAGTAGCTCAGCATTGTCATCATTGGCGCATGCGGGTGCTGCGCCAGCACCGCGGCCTTCATGCCCACGCCCTGCAGCCCCTGAGCCGCGGGTCCCGCTCGCCGTGAGATACTCCCCCACGCACTTCGAGCAGCAGGAATTGCCGAAGGACTTGTACTCCCAGTGGCCGCAATCCCCGGAGACATTATACGGCTGCTTGCCCTGGCCCTGGGAGTTCTTGCGACGCCCGCCACCACGCCAGGGGGCGCGCTGGCGCCACGACATCGCGGCGGCGGGAGCGCACACACAACTGGAAGAACGAGAAAAGCAGACACCCCTCTTGCAGGAGTGCCGTGATTGCAAAACCCCTGTGGCCGCAGCCAGCGACTCGAGCCTGCCGCACAGCTGCGGACAAGCTCGAAGCCTCGCGGCAAGGTCTCGAACTTGAGCCAACATGGCTACGGGGAAGAGGAGGAGGGGGAGGAGGAGGAGGAGGAGGAAGAGGAGGAGGAGGAGGAGGAGGAGGAGGAGGAGGAGGAGGGGGAAGGGGAGGAGGAGCTGAGCAGGGACCGACAGTCCCGGCATTCCTATAGTCCTACCACAAAATGCTCTCCGAACCCAAAAATGTTCTAAGAGCAAGAACAATGTTCTTATAACATAAGCCCGATGTGTTCAAACAAGACAGACTCCACCATACATGTTCTAAGAACATTTCGTGGAAACCACAGAAGGTTATTAAAACATTGTTCGGTAGTGTTATAGGCAAGCCAGGACGCTTCGCCACTGCTTGAAGGAGGTGGTGGAGGAGGAGGAGGACGAGGAGGACGAGGAGGAGGAGGAGGAGGAGGAGGTGAGGAGGAGGAGGAGGAGAGGGAGGAGGAGAAGGAGGAGGAGGAGGAGCAGGAGGAGGAGGAGGGGGAGGAGGAGGAGGAGGAGGAGGAGGAGGAGGAGGAGAGGTAGGAGGAGGGCTCGATCCGAGGTCTGTCGGCTCAGGGCCCCGCGCGGGGGGCGCCTTCTTCTGCCCGCAGCTTCGCCCCGCTGGAGGCGACGGAACTCTTCCTCGTCCCGTGCAGAGGGTCGTCCTCGGCCGGCTGACGGGGAGAAAAGGAGGAGGGAGGGAGGAGGAAGAGGAGGAGGAGGAGGAGGAGGGAGGAGGAGGAGGAGGAGGAGGAGGAGGAGCCGGAGAAGGCGGGGGAGGAGGGGAGGAGGAGGAGGAGGAGGGAGGAGGAGGGAGGAGGAGGAGGAGGAAGGGGAGAACGAGGAGGAGGAGGAGGAGGAGGAGGAGAAGGAGGAGGAGGAGGGGGAAGAGGAGGAGGAGGGGGAGGAGGAGGAGGAGGAGGAGGAAGTGGAGGAGGAGAGGAGGAGGAGGAGGAGGAGGAGGAGAAAGTGGAGGAGTAGGAGAAAGTGGAGGAGGGGGAGGAGGAGGGGAGGAGGAGGAGGAGGAGGAGGAGGAGGAGGAGGAGAAAGTGGAGGAGGGGGAGGAGGAGCGCAGCGCCTCACGCGTGTCTCCCGAGCGGCCGCGGGCGCGACCGACGGGCGACAGCGTGGCGCCCTCACGCCGTGGTAGCGCAGAGGGCAAGGTAAAATAAAGTGTGGAGGGAGGACCACTCGTGGAAAAAGCATTCCAGGGGCAGGGACCCACACGCGGAGGAAGGATGAGAAATTGGAGGAGGGGGAGGGGGAGGAGGAGGAGGAGGAGGAGGAGGAGGAGGAGGAGGAAGGAGGAGAGGAGGAGGAGGAGGAGGAGGAGGAGGAGGAGGGGAGAGGAGGAGGGGAGGGAGGAGGGAAGGAGGAGGAGGAAGAGGAAGGGGAGGAGGAGGGGGTAGGGGACCGGCGGCGCGCCCATTTGGGAGAGGTGCGAGGGGTCAACCCGTCTCAGAAGGCGGCGCGGCCTCTCAGAGGCCCTGCAGCCTTCTGAGGAGCACCCCTGCTCGCCACCGCACGAACGTCCACTCCCCGTGAATCTGTGGATGCCGCGCGCGTATTCTCCGCAAGATCCAGCCAGCATGGTCCTCGAAGGCCCTCGCCGAGAAAATAGGCACATGTCCGAGCGACGACAAGCCTGCGGCTCCGGGATAGGCCGAGAAGGCCTCTGAGGGTACGGAAGGCTCAGCCCCTGTGCCGCCTGCCGCCCCCTGCGCGCGCCGAGGGGAGCACAGTCGAGGCACACTTGTGGTCGAGCGAACCGTGGGTCAAGCACGCGGGCCGCTCCCTCGCCGACGGTGCGAGGCCCCATGCGGATGCCCCAAAGCGAAGGACGTTCCGACTTGGACGGGGAGCCCGAGAAGACACCAGGAGGGGGCCCTCCAGAGTGGGAGCTTCTCTTAACCCTCGTGCGAACTGCATGGGAAGGTGGGGGAGAAGACGACGAGCAAAAGAGGACGGAAGATGAGACCGGGGAGACGACTGAGGGCGAGGAGGAGGACATTGAGGAGGACATCGAGGAGGGCGCCGGGGAGGGGGGAGAGGATAGCAAGGACGAGGACGAGGAGGCGGACGAGAAGGGAGTCCTGCCTCGTCTGCAGAGGGCCCTCGTCAGTCAACGGAGGAGAAGGGAAAGAGGGATTGTCCTGGAATGCCCTGGGCTTAGCTCTCTAGATCGCCCCCCCCCCTCGCGGTGACTCGCCCGCGCGCATGCGCGCACGAGGACACGCCCGCAAAGAGCCCACAGCCGAGGAGTGGGGAGGTCGGGCATACGCTAACAAGGGTTAGGAATATGTGGATCTACCGCGTCAACCTGGGTCCAAGGATCGGGAAATAGTACCCCCCGAAACGTTCAACCAATGACGCCTGATCTGGACGACGGAGAGCATCGATGTTGCATGGAAGCGGGACATGTCGCCAATCCACGCGCTTCAATCCATGTCCGCGCATCCGGAAAAAAAGGCGAAGAGGACTTGGGACGGCGGGGGGGTCTGAACTGGTTGGGACCCCAAAGCATCGGTCAGGCGGGGGAATGATACCAAATCCAGACTTTCGCCTCAGATCCGTTTCTGACAGGCCCGGGGCCCGAAAACGGCCACCAGAGGCCGAAAAGTTCAAACAAACCTATCGAACCCAGAGCCTCGACCCTGCCAGCCCGGCCAGGCTGGCCAGAACCAAGGCTGGGCCACCTCAGACCCCCAGACGGCTCCCAAATGAATCCACGTCTGCGCTTCACCAGAGAGGGGTGCAGAGGAAAGGCTCTCCAGAGCTGGGCACCCGTGCACCCCTCAGAGCAGCGAAGGCTTCCCGCACCCGTCTCACTGGCTCGCGCGCGCGCGCGGGGCAGGGGCCGCGGCGGCCCGCGCCGCGCCTCCAAGACCGCGAGCTCCTCCCCATCCTCGGGAGATTGGCAGAAGAGCCAAAAATCAAATCGATAAGTCGGAGACCGACAGACATAGACATAGACATAGACATAGACATAGACATAGACATAGACATAGACATAGACATAGACATAGACATAGACATAGACATAGACATAGACATAGACATATAGTTATATACGTATATATTGAGAACCGAAACCCAAATCGTAATCAGAAATCGGATCGAATCGGAATCGGAATCGAATCGAATCCAGCCAGAAGAGTCGAACTGGGCCCTGGACTGGGGGTGTGGTTGTGCGTCGGCTTCAGAAGGAAGGAGGTCAAGAGCGGGTGCTGTCTCGACCCGCCCGCGCGAAAAAAAGCGGCAGAGTGCACACTCATCGATTGTCGAAACAGGGAGGCGCTCAAAACAGACCCGAAAATATAAATCCCAACATGCACACTCTCAACGAGTGGCCTGCATCCGCCCTGCTCCCCCCAGCCCGTCCGACGGAGGGGATCCGCCACTGGAACTCTGCATGCAGGAGCCAATTTTCGTGACCGGCCCCACCCTCCCTACCCTCCCTCCTGGTCACGTCGTGATTCGCGCCAACGCCGTCTGGGAATTAGCCATTGCTACGGGTTCCCAAACAGCGCCGGCGCGCATCGCGACGTGACTGGCCGCCTCGCCCCCTCCCCCTCCGGTCACGCTCGTTATCGCCAGGGGACGGCCTCCAGTTTTCGCTGGGCGACCCCCTCTACCCGCGGAGCAGCACCAGGAAGCTGGAAACACCCGTGGCTGGATTCGCGCGCGGAGCACCTGGACGCCACGCGCTGGATACGCATGCGGAAGCCCGGTGTGCCCGTCCATGCGAGGGCCGAGAGCTGGAAGCACCTGCGGCCACGTGCGTGGGGAGACCACCACAGGTACCGACACCGCTGCTCCCCGGACCTCTCCCGGGGGGCGCTCTGACCAGGACTTCGAGGCGAATCCAGCGGTGGCGACGAGGGCCTCCCAGGAGGCCCAACAATGAGAAAACGAAGGAAGGGCCCAGCCCCCCGACGCCATGATTTTTCCATGACGTCAACCCCCAGAGGTCTGGACCCAATCCCCAGGACTGGTTTTTCATTCTGAGTCGTTTTCTGACGATCCCGAAGCCTGGTAAAGGCACCAGGAAGCCGAAAATCGCGAAAAGCCCCCCGTCGTGTTTTTTCAAGACTCGAGGGGGTCTGGGTGTAGAGATGTGGGTACCTTTTCCTCCTCTGAAAATGTGTAGCCAGCTGGCCATAATGTGCATCTAGCTCTCGCCCAGGCTGGCGGGGTCACGTGGTGTATCCAGCTTCCTGGTAGATTTAGGTCGGGCATGTCCCCCTACAGGCGGACTTTGGAGGAAAATCTAAGGATGGTCAAAAATACTCTCCAAGACGGTCAGAAATAGTAGAAACATCGTCCCCACATGTTTGTGTAGCTATTCCTGCCTCCCCCTCCTGCAGAGGGACATGCCCGACTCAACGGTAGATCCTGTGGTCGACGGGCGAAGGCCCCACCACCACCGCGCCAAACAGCAGGGCCACGAGCTGAGATATGCCCCTGGGAGGCTGGCCGCAGGACGGCCCGGCAGCCACCCAGAGGGGCTTCCCAGAGGGGCCCGCAGAGAGGCCTCCGACGAGGCACCCAAAGAGAGGCCTCCGGCGACAGGGGACCACATGCGAACCCTCCCCCTCCCCCCCCCGATTTCCGAGGGAAAGGGTGGGGTTCCCTTCGCTCGCGAGCTGAGAGATGCCCCCAGAGGCTGGCCGCAGGACGGCCCGGCAGCCCCCCAAAGGCTCTCAAAAGGGGCCCCCCCGAGGCACCCAGAGAAGCCTCCGGCGAGGCACGAAGAGTCCCTGCACCGACCTTGCGAACGTGCTGCAACGGATCTTTGCGTGGATTTATCAACTGGCAACGGTGCATGTGGCAAACGCGCCAGCTTGTGGACCACGTGCACGAGCATCGGGCTTCGACGAAGACCCCGCTTCTTCCCGCATCCAAATGAAAATTAACGATTTGAGGTTCTGCGGGCGCTCTCGGAAGGCCTCTCGGAGCTCTCTTGAGGTCTTTTGGGGTGCCTCTCGGAACGTCTTGGGCTGATTTTGGAAGCCTTTTGGCGCCTCTGGGCGGCGTTTTGGCGCCTGCTGGGATATGTTGGGCCGGAAGCTCGGAATGCGAGAGTGGCTTTCTCCTTCTGGGACCCCTCTCGAAGTCGTCTTGGGGTTCTCTTGGGCCGTCTTGGGGCCGTCCTGAGCCACTCGTTCGCAGCCTTGGAGCGCTCCCGGAGGCCTCCTAGGCCGTCTTGGACGCGGTGAAAGCCCAAGATGCGAACATGCGAAAAATATACGTTTTCCCAAAGGAATGGCACGATGCTTGTTTCTTGGACCTCTCTTGGGGTGCCTCTCGGAACGTCTTGGGCTGATTGTCAGGGGGACATGCCAGGAAGACGCGCCGCGGAACGTCCCAAGGGACGCGCCAGGCGACGTGACACGGGAAGTGCCATGGGGACGCACCGCGGGACGTGCCGAGGGGACGCGCTACGGAACGTGCCAATGGACGTGCCACGGGACGTGCCAGGGGACGCGCCGCGCGACGTGCCAGGGGGATTCGCCACGGGACGCGCCACGGAACGTGCCAAACAAGCGTTTCGCTCGAGACATCCTCAACACACGAAAGAGTGGCCCGCACCCTGTGATTTATCGATCGGGATTTCAAAAACAAGCGTTTCGCCTGAGACATCCTCAATTTCTAATCCGCCGGCCCACCTCGACCTCGATATTTATCAGGGAAAGAATCCGCCGGCCCACCTCAGTTGAGGCACCGGGGACAGGTTTACCAACTAAAAGAGAACCCTGGGCCGGCGCCCTTTCTGGGAAAAAAGGAATTGTGGACATTTCTTTTTTCAAATTGCCGCGCCTGGGCTGTGAGTCAGAAGTCTCCTGGATGCATGCCATGGTCTGTTGGGATGCCCCTCGGGGCCTTCTTGGCGGCGTCTCGGGAGATTTTTCTGGGCCTGTCTCCTGAGAGCCTCCCAGGAGTGTACGAAGGCCTCTGGGGGGGCGCCTCGAGAGCCTTTGGAAGAACCTTGGGGCCATCTTAGGGCAGAGCGCTCGAAAGGCTTGGGGAGGTCCCCTCTTGTGGCTCCCTCCTGGGGCGCGCGCTCAAGTTCTAGCCATGCTGGACAGGTTAGCTCATGGGATCTCGAGTTCTGGACGCCTTTTTCCCAAGAGGACCCGAAGATGGCCCAAGAGAGTTCCAAGACAGCGTCAGAGAGTTCATCATAGTTTCCGACAAATCTTCGAATTATGATGACCCCGAAGTCTTGATGGGGTTCGGGGTGAAGTCCAACAAAACCTTCCCTTTTTCAAGTCGGGCCTCCTACTATGTAGTGTGCAGGAATCGGGGGGCCTAAGAGGCCTGCAGGGGGTTCCTCGGAGGCAGTTGTGAGGCCTCTCCGGGGCTGGTTTGGGGGCCTCGTGGGTTTTTTCCTTGGTCCTTTCAGGGGTCTGGGGTTTGTTGGGGGCCTCTGGGGGATCCCAGAGGCCTCTCGGGGGCCTCTTGGGGCCTCGTGCTCCTGCTCTCGGGCCCATCTTGGGCCTGTCCTGGGGCCCTCTTGGGCCGTCTTGGGCGCCCCTTGGGCAGTCTTGAGCTATCTGGGGCCGTCTTGGGCGCTCGTTGTGGGCCTCTTCGGCCGTCTCGGGGCGGTCTCGGGGGCTTCTTCGGCCGTCTGGGAGCGTGGAAGCTTGAAAACGCGAGAGGGTCAAACACATCGAAAAAACAAAGGACAATGAAACGATGTTACCCTCTTCGGGCTCTCTCGGGACGGCTCTCGGAGCTCTCTTGGGCTAGCTTTCGTGCCTCGTGGGGCCTTTCTGGGTGACTCTATGGGTCTGGGGCTTGTTGGGGGCATTCTGGGGGATCCTGGAGGTTTCTCGGGGGCCTCTCTGGGCCGCCCTGGGACCCATTCTGAGCGGTCCTGGGGCGCTTGGGCCGTCTTGGGCGCCTCCTGACGCAGCCTTGAGGCTCTCTGGGGCCGTCTTGAGGCTCCCTTTGGGGGCCTCTTTGGGGCCCCTCTTGGGCCTGTCCTGGGGCCCTCTCGAGCCGTCTTGGGCGCCTCCTGGCGCAGTCTCGAGGCTCGCTGGGGCCGTCTTGGGGCGCTCGTTGGGGGCCTCTTCGGCCGTCTCGGGGCGGTCTCGGAGCTTCCTTGGCCGTCCGGGAGCGTGGAAGCTCGGAAGCGCGACAAGGCCACACCCTTCGGGAAAAAAACACTTAAACTCAGCGATGCTTATGTTTCTCAGCTCGACTGGGCGACGAATCACTGGAGAAGGTCCGAGATCTGCGTGCAGAACGCAACGCTGATGGGTCAAAGGTAGCGGCGATGGTTCTAACCACACAAACTCGCTCCTGACCGCTACTGCTGCGTCTGCAAAAAAATGCTGGCTCTAGAGTGCTCCAAGCTTCACTTGGGGCACTCGTGAGCAGAGTGACGGCACCTCATAATTAGGTTGGTCTGCGCGAGGGCGACCTCCGGAAACTTGTGCTCATGCGAGCGCTTGTGCTTCGCCCTTCACCACCACCTCCGCCCCCACCCTCCCCACCCCCCACCACCAGCCCAGACCAGCCCCGCCCGAATCGTCTTAGACGTCGGTCAGTGACAACTGGTTGGTATCTTTGCCCGTTCCGGTCGCAAGGACACGCATAGGTAGTGCAATGATGTCTGTATTATCGTCCAGTGGGAGATCATGGGAGGCGTATCGAAAATCATACCAAAAGAGCATGAGTTTGTTCTGGTGCTGATCTGTGGCTTGGATTGCACCAGGCCACTTTGGAGTCCAAGTTTGCCGTCCTGGGCGCCTCGTGGACCGTCGTGGAACTCTCTTGGGGGCCACCTGGGCCGTCTTGGGAGCCTCTTCGGACGTGTTGGACGCGGTGAAAACCCAACAGGCGACCATGCGAAAAGTATACGTTTTCCCATAAGAATGGGACCATTTTTGCTTCTTGGACCTCTCTTGGGGTGCCTCTCGGAACGTCTTGGGGTGCTTTTGGAAGCCTTTTGGCGCCTCTTGGCGGCGTTTTGGCGCCTCCTGGGATCTCTTGGGCCGGAAGCTCGGAATTCGAGGTTGGCTTTCTCCGTCTGGGACCCCTCTCGAACTCGTCTTGGGGCTCTCTTGGGCCGTCTTGGGGCCGTCCTGGGCCACTCGTGCGCAGCCTTGGAGCGCTCCCGGAGGCCTCGTAGACCGTCTTGGGCGCCTCTTGGGCCGTCTTGGACGCGGTGAAAGCCCAAGAGGCGAACATGCGAAAAATATACGTTTTCCCATAAGAATGGGACCATTTTTGCTTCTTGGACCTCTCTTGGGCTGCCTCTCGGAACGTCTTGGGGTGCTTTTGGGAGCCTTTTGGCGCCTCTTGGCGGCATTTTGGCGCCTCCTGGAGCCTCTTGGGCCGGAAGCTCGGAATTCGAGGTTGGCTTTCTCCGTCTGGGACCCCTCTCGAACTCGTCTTGGGGCTCTCTTGGGCCGTCTTGGGGCCGTCCTGGGCCACTCGTGCGCAGCCTTGGAGCGCTCCCGGAGGCCTCGTAGACCGTCTCGGGCGCCTCTTGGGCCGTCTTGGACGCGGTGAAAGCCCAAGAGGCGAACATGCGAAAAATATACGTTTTCCCATAGGAATGGCACGATTTGTGCTTCTTGGGCCTCTCTTGGGCTGCCTCTCGGAGCGTCTTGGAGGCTTCTGGGACCTTCTTGGTGTCATGACAGGCGTCTTGGAAGGCATCTGGAGCCATCGGAGCGCGTTCCGAAGCCGCCTGCGAACGATCTTGGACGGCGTCCGGCGGTCCGACGAGCCTCCGGGCCCCCCGGGGCCCACATTTGCGGTCGGGGTCCCGGCCCCGGGCCCCCGGACCCGGCGCGCCGTTATATGTATACTCAACTGATTTGAGGGAGTTTCTGTGGAACTCACGTCATCCTCACCCCCCTTGAGACTCCGAGGTCGATCTATAGTGCGGGGTCGAACTATAATGCGGGGGTTATACTTTTCTGCGGGTCGATCTATAGTTCGGGCGCGCCGAAAATAGTTCGACCCGCCGTTTTGGGGCAAACGGGGCTTCAGCACCCATGCTCGTGCTCACCCCGCTGGGAGGGGTCCAACATATATTTGAGCCGACAGCAATGAATGACAACGATACGCACAGAAGCGTTCTTTTCAAAGCATGCGCACAATCGGCTGGCCGCAGAACTTAGAGATGCATGCCACTGAAAACGCTCTCATGGACCTCCTTTGGCCCCTCCTTCGGCCAAATGCAGCTACAGATCCACCGAAATCCTCATCCCTATAGTTCCAGTGCTTCGCTGGTTCACCGCCGCCCATGCACAGCTCCAAAAACATGTGCATTTTAGGCTTCACTTTAAAATGGGCAGGAAGCGCGTCTTGCAAAGCGGCCGTCTGCGTGGCAAACTTACTTGAATGCTCTCTAAGAATGTCCACAGCAAATGGGTGATTGTCAGAGAGTGCCTCGTAACACCGAGATAAGCTTTTCATCCCTGCGTGAATGGACGATTCTACAGCTGCCCGCTCGTCGACGCCATTCCTCCTATCAAGGAAAGCCTCCGCCATCTCCAATGCCCATGGAACCATGTGCCTGAGCATCCCCGCGCCGCACCTCATCTTAGCCGTCGTTTTTTTTTCCTTTCACAACGCCCCGCGTCAGTCTCGATAGGCGGCTGGTCTTCTCACCTGGCGGCTGCCTGTCGTAGAACGCCATCAAATGACCATGTAGTGTGGAGACGCGGCCTTTCTGGGTAGTTCCAGCCACCTTTTTGTGCGTTACAAGATACCATATCAAGCCCCCTATGAAGTCAGCCGCTACTCCAAGATCAACAACGTGTAACCAATCTAGCTTCAGCAACTTTTCGTTCGCATACGGCACTTGGAAGAGAGGGCGCACCTGCTCGCCTGAAACGATAATCTTCGCAAGGACTTCTGGCCATGTGCGTCGGTGCGTTCTCCACGGCGCGTCTCTCCCAGTCTGCGATTTCACCTGCGGGGAGTAGCCAAAAACACTCCTCCTCCTCCTCCTCCTCCTCCTCCACCCCTCCTCCTCCTCCTCCTCCACCCCCCCTGGAAGGGGCCGCAAAACGACGACGACGCACCCCCTCCCAGAGGGGATTTCCATCCTCCCCTGATGTGTTGCGCTCCCATGGCCTCGTCCTTCTTGATGTTGCACAGGAAGCATACTTCGTCATCTTGCCAGCCAGGTAGCTTGAGCACCTCCTTCATCATCTTCCAGTCCCCTTTGATCTGGCAAAGCACTCCGCCAATTGGTAGGGTTGCATCGGCCACTTGTCGGCGCTTCCTCCATGCGTCCTGCGCGCCGAGGGGGGAGCCGTCGTGCCGTGCCGTCGGCCAGCGCTTCGCAGCCAAGTGAACAAAGCTCCACTGCACCACTGCAAAAACATCATCAAATGTGTTGGGGCCCACGTGCTCTTTGAGGAACGCTGCGATTGGGACCCGCAGGTTTTTTCCAGCGCCCCGCAGCCCCTGGCAACATGAGGCTGATGATCTCTGCGCTCATCGATCGGTCCCAGAAGCAAGGGACCCCGTCCTGCCACACGCCCAGGGCCACCAGGTCGTTGCAACCACTCTCCGCCCTGGCTCTTTGCACGTGGCGCAGAGACACGCCGTCGAGACTCGACGTCTCCAGTAGCACGCTCCGCTCGCCAAAATGATGAAGTTGATGAAGTATTTCGTGAGGAAGCATCATCGCTAAGTCCATCAGTTGTTCTGTTTCAGACTTGGGGGTCCCAGCCCCTCACCTGGCAGTGATAGAGCGGAAGCCACCCTTTCCTGAAGAAATCCCGCCTGAACTTCCCGGCAGCGTTTTTCATGCCCGACGTTGACTCCGTAGTGTGCAGGTCGGAGAGACCTGTCGCAGATGCAGAGACGCAGTCATTGATCAGCTGAGCGCCGCGCTGCCCGCTGACCACGTTGCTGCTTATCAGGTCCTGCACGTTCGCTCTCAGCCGCCTCTCCGGCGGCAAGCCCAACCTGTCATAAGGCAACCGCCGCCTGGAAAGCATCCCGCGGGGCCCGCGGGAGACAGGCGCGAGCGCGGCGGCCTTGAGCCACTGCAGTGGCTACGGACATGCGCGGCTGAGGCAAGGGGCCCTTGCCCTTTCCCGCGCCCCTCCTCCGCGCCCTCCTTCAATCCCTTTCATGCCCCTCCCCTCCTGCTACTCCCCTCCTGATGATACCAAGCCCCCCTCCCCCCCGCCCCCCCCTCCCCCCGCGCCCCTGCGATGAGGGGGGCTTCTTTACTGGCAAACCCAGAAACACGCGGCCCCTCACGAAGGGGCACCCCTGGCAGAGGAAGCGGCAAGTTCTCGTTTTCCCACGGGCGTCGGAAAGGCAGCGCTGCATGCGCGTCGTCGGGCGAGGCAGAGCATCTCAAACCCTACTGCATATATGCATGTAAATACTGATATGTAGATGTAGATGTAGGGCCGCAGCTCAATTGAGGAACTTCTTGAAGCGCTTGACCGAGAGCTGAATGCCCTCGAACATGTGCTCGTGTGTGTTGTAGGCGGCCTGGACCTCATTCTTCAGCTTATCGTACATGTCCGTGTCCTTGCCGACAGAATCAGCGCCCTCAATTTTCGCAATCAGAACCTCCATCGCCGTCTCGTGCTGGTCCGCATTGTCCACGCACTTCTTGCACTCATCGGCCCAGTTCTGGAAGCTCTGACGGTCCTTCTGATCCTGATCCCCAGCCTTCGCGAGCAACTGATTCTTCGTGTGCTTTAGGAACTTCAGCTCCTTCTGATACTTGACCAGCATTTGCCTTGGTAGGGATCATAAACAAGCAATGCGCCGACATGCTTTTCAACGCAAACAACGCACGACAGAACGGATACGAACCAGTTTCTATCGCCATCCCCTCCAGGAGGGGCGGCGGGGGCGTGGCGGGGGAGAGGGCCCCCCTCTGGGAGGGGTCTGGCAGAGCACCAGAGATGGAAGGGCAGGGGGCGGCTGCCGAGGACGGCGCGCGATCTCGTCCTTCTTACTCACGATCTCTGGCCAGTGCGGATTCTCGATCTTCACCTCGCCGCCCCCACCCGACCCCGAAGCGCTGGACGACGGGAGCTCGGCCATCCTGATGCCTGCAGCTTCGAGTTGCTTCAGGTTCTTCAGGTTGGACGTCCCCTTGAAGGTGCGCGAGTCCTTCGTCACCAGCTGGTCATCGTCCATGTTGCGCTCGACGAAGTACCACTCCTTCCACAGAGGCCTGTCCTTGACATCTTCCTTGATGGGGAATTCTTCTTTGGTGCCATGCTCTTCGCTGTTCTCCTCCCACCATTCCTGCACGAAGGCAGTGGCTTCCTGGATGTTCGCAAAGTCTTTGATGGTGAGGTTCTTGAGGGCCAGTGCCTGCGATACATTCCGGTACCCTTTCTTGGCAGAGCGCGTGTGCACCTCTTCATTCGTGCATCTCTCTTCGAAGGTGGCCAACCAGTCAAGTGTCTTATCCTTGTCACTCGCGAAGGTCTGCAAGAAACGCTTCCGATCGGCTGGGTCCTTCATCCCGTTCCAAAGCGCCTGGGCTGCTCTGGCGGATTCTGCTGTGCTCGTAGGTTTCCCGCTGCCGTCCTTCTTCTCCGACTGGTACTTGAGCCACGCCCTCATCTTGTCGGCCTCCTGCTTGTCGAGCCCGTGCCCCTTCGGGGCCGCCTTCGACTTCTTCGCCGCTGGTGCGCCCTGGCCCTCGATCTTCTTCTTCGGCGCCATGCTGCACAACGGTGTGAGGAGAGTGCCCAGCAGGAGCAGAGGAGGGACTACTCCTGGGGCGGGCATGGCTGCCGCGGGACTGACCCCTGAAATTTGGGATACAGCAGCAAAATCGAAATGCCCTGCGGCAGCCGAAACGCCTGCGAATGGCAAGTAGATCGTCGGGGGCCTTCCCCGCGCACTTCAGTGGTGCGTGTGGGTGTGGTGTGGTGCTGTGGGTGTGGCGTGTGTGGTGGTACATTTCAGTATCGTCGAGCCTTCCCCTCAGCCAGGGGTTCGTTTCTCTCCCCTCGAAGGGGCTCGCAACCCACGCGGTCGCCTCCTCCCCCTCGAAGAGAAGGGGTGCTACCTCATCAGCGGTGAGGCGGGGAGGGGGAGGGGATGTGCCAGGGCCCCCCCCTCAGTAAGGGGTGCGCGCCCCCTCAAAAAGGGGCACCCCCCTCTCTGGATTGCTTTGCGCGGCAGGCAAGCACAGGGGCCCGAACGACTCACCCATGATGCAATGCTACTGCTCCCCCCTGCTGCCCCTGCTCACACTGCCCCCCCCCTCATTAAAGGGGCCCACCCTCAGTAAAGGACGGTGGTCCCCCTCCGCAAGGGGCCCGTCAAAGATGTTTCAGGGGCTCCCCTCAATCAGGAACACCGCGCCCCCCAACCCCCCTAGGGGGCCCGTCAGATGCGGCCCAGCCCCGCCCCCTCCCCCCCCACCCTCAGCCAGGGGCGTTTCGCCCCTCAGCGGGACTCGTCTGGCCCCCATGCAGCGAGGGGGGGTGCACTGCAAGCGACCTTTATGAGAGAGATTCTCTTAAGAGAATTCTCTTAAGAGGATTCTCTTAAGAGAATTCTCTTAAGAGAATTGTTGGTTTTGCCTGAGACATCCACGCAATTCTCTTAAGAGAATTCTCTTGAGAGAATTCTCTCAAGAGAATTCTCTCAAGAGAATTCTCTTAAGAAGATTCTCCAAAGAGAATTTCCCCTTAAGATAATCGGTTTCGTGATCGCCCGCCCCCTCTGCCAGGGGCAGCCGCGCGCGCCCCTGCAATGAAGGGGCCGCAGTCAAGCACAGCCCCCTTTAACCCGTGCCGCCTGTATTCTGGCGCGAGAGGCCGCGCAAATGTATATGGATGTCGGCGCCGTCGCCGACGCGGTCGCCCCGCGGCTCAGGGCGCGCCGTCCTGGGGCGGATGGGGGCGCAGGAGGAAGATTGACAAGGAGGAAGAACAGAAGCAAGAGGGAGATGGACAAGGAGGAGGGCGGGCGACAAGCAGGAGCAGGAGGAAGAGTGACCAGGAGGATGGAGAAGCGGTCCTAGCCCCTCTTAGAGGTCGCCTTCGGGCGCTTGCCATTGCCCTTGTCCTTCTCAGTGTCCTTGTCCTTGTCTTTGTCGCCCCTCCCCCCTTTCGAGGGTCTGCCCCCCGCCTGGTCCGCGCGGGGCCTTGTTTTTGCTTTGGGGTCCTTCTTTTTGTTGTCTGCGTTCTCCGCGTCCGCCCTGGCTGCGTCCGCCGTTGCTGCGCCCGTCTCTGGCTGCTCTGGTGTTGCCGCTTCTGGCGCTGCCGTCTCTGCCGCCTGCCGCTCCTCTGCCTCTCGTTTCTGTTTCTGCTCCGCTTCCTCCTTGGCCCGCGTTGCGCCCTCCGCATCCTCGGCAGCCTTGGCCGCCTCTTCCGCCCTCCGTGCGGCCGCTTCGGCAGCCAGCAGCCTCGTCCTCGCCTGCGCTTCGGCGGCCTCTGCTGCCCTCTGCAGCTCCAGGCGGGCCTCTGCCCCCCGCCTCAGCGCGGCGTCCCTCTGCTGTTGTTGCGCCCGCCTCAGGCGGATGATCTCCTGCTCTGCCCTGCGCTCCTGCTCCTGCCGAAGGCGCTCTTTGTGCCTTTCGACGCGCCTCTGTGCCGCCTCCGTGCGATTCAATGCCCGCAAGAGCCTCCGATGCTGCCTTGCGTGCTCTTCCTCTAGCCTCATCAGCTCATCAGGCTCCTCTGACTCCGCTTCCTCCTCCATGCCCTCTTCCTCCTCGCCCTCACCCTCCTCTTCTTCCTCCCCCTCTCGGGCTCCGTCGTCGGAGGCGTCAACCTGCATTGCTTCGGCAGGTGCTGCCGCTGCTGCTGCTGCTGCGGGCGGGTCTGGTGCTGCGGGTGGCGGTGCTCCTGCGAGCGGTGCTGCTGCGGGGGTCCAGCCGCTGCTGCTGCTAACAGTGCTGCGGGTGGCGGGCCGATCGGTGGCGTTGGCCCCCCCTGCGGGGGCGGCGGCTGCGCTGCTGTTTCGCTCTGCTGCTCCTGTCGGGGAACGAAGTAAGCTCACCCCCATGAGAGGGGCCTCTCCTTGCGTTTATTCGTTCCCCCCTCGTTTATCCCCTCAAACAGGGGCCCTCCCTTCTTGGCAGCGCGGGGCAGAGGGGGGGGGGTGCGGTCCTGCAGCAGGCCGACCAAGACCGCCTCCCTGGTATCGCACCTGCCAGTGCCTGGCAGGCGCAGAAAACTGACCAGGATAAACATTGAGAAAATCAAAACATCAAACCGACATAACTTCATTCCTCAATGTTTGAGGGTTCCCCCCTCCCCACCACTTGCACCCTTGCGTTGACTGGCTCTGGCGACCTCGCTCTTGCCGCCCCTCCACCTCCTCCCGTTGCGGTCGCGGTCGCCGTGCTCGTGGAACCACTGGGTCGCGTGGTGTTCCTGGCACGTCTTGCCAACGCACACCGAGAAGAAGGTGTGTTTGCCGCACTGCCAACACTTCTTGCAGTTCATCTTGCGAAGCCACAAGCGGTGGGACGAGCGGGTGTACCGCTTCCTGTGGTCCTGGAAGTCCAGCATGAATTCCTCCTCCGCCTCGCTGTCGTCGTCGTCGACCTCAAAGACAGGCGCGTGCCCGTCCTGCAGGGTGTCTCTGTAAATCAATCCCTTCAGGAAGGGTCACGGGTCTCTGTGAATGAATCCCCTCAGGAAGGGGAGGTTCTATCGATAAATCCCCTCTGGCAGGGGTCTCTGTAAACGGATCCCCTTCTCTGTAAACGGATCCCCTCAGGAAGGGGCGCCTTAACCACGTGTACCCCCAGCTCCTCGTGAGGCCGCTTGCCGCCGCCACCGCCTTCTGGAGGCAGCCCGCCGCCGCAGCCGCCCGACATCATCATGCCGGAAGCCTGGGGCCCAGAACGGTTGCGGCCGAAAGTTTTTAGTCAGACTCAAAAGGCTAAAATCTGGGGGCCTCGTGGGAGGCCCTTCGGGGGGGTGAATGTAATGGAATTTCATAGGAATTCGTCCAATTTTAGACCCCCCTTTTTTTGCTAAAAAAAGGTGGGTCTAAAACTCGGCTGCTGGATTGATTTTTTATCGCCCAGATGGCCAAACAAGTGGCCGTCACTCTTACTTTTCTCCTCATCCTGCCCCAACTCCCCCCTTGCATTCTGCTTCCGCGCGGCCTGGGGCGCCGAGAGGCACACGATGAGCGCCCGCATGGCCGCGAGCTCGGGGCGGGGGGCTGGCCCCCAAGCGCGCTGGGCGTCAGCTCTGTCGAACGGTTGCGGATGAAGAACATGAAAGCAAATGGGAGAGGGATGGAACGAGGAGGAAACGCAATGCCACACACATAATGAGTAAGCAGACTGCCGCACCTTTGATCCCCTCCCCGAGGGGTCCCCTCTCGGAGGGGGCCGTTGCCCTGTCTTATCGCGAGTGTGCTGAAGCCCCTCTTAAGGGGTTCCCCTCTTAAGGGGTTCCATCACTCGCCAATCCATCGCGCGGCCCCCTCACGGAGGGGCGCCCCTGCGATGAGGGGGCGTCGTCTAGCACTGGAGAGGGCGCTCTGCCAACGGGTATGGCGATGGCAATGGCGATGAAGACGGCAGGGATGATGATGAGGATGGATGCGACGATGAGGATGGATGCGATTAGTCGCCCAAGCGCTGTGCCACTAAGCGCTCAGCCTCCGCCTTAGCAGCTTCCTTGGTGTCAGCCACGGTGCCGTCGACCAAGGCCTTCTTCAGCTCTGCGCCGATCTCCCTGAGCGTGGCCTCGTCCAAGGTGTCCTTGTACTTTTTCCCGCCGAAACTCACAAACTGGTTCTTCTCACCGTGCGTCCGCTTCAACCCGATAGAGTGGTCCCTCTTGTAGTGCATCACGCTGCACCCGCGGTCGGCGTGGCCAGCGGGGGGCCCAGCGCCGACCGAGGGCTCATCTGCAGCATCCACGGGCTCATCGGGTTCCAGCTGCTCTTCCTCCCCCCCCTCATCGTCCTGGTCCGTCTCCGTGTTCGCGGCGGCTGCACTGGGCTTTCTCATTGCAGGCTTCTTTGCCACTACATGTCCTGCTGGCTTCCCTTTTTTGCACGCTTTCGCCTTCGCCTGCGCGGCTGCCGCTCTTGCTGCCAGGAGGGCGTTGGGCTGCTCCGTCTTCTCCGTCCTGCCGTCGGGAAACACGGCATCCAAGAAACCATCGCCTCCTTTCGTCAGTGTTCCCCGCTCCTCCCTGTCTGCGAACTTCATCACCATGCACATCGGCTCGGAGTTGAAATCGAAATACGTGGCCAGGGGATCCCGGGGCGGGTCTCTCACTTGCCCCTCCCGAGCTCCCCTCCCGAAGGGGTTCGGTTACGCCGTGAAAAATCAAAACTGCCCCCCTCCCCCCCCCACCCTGCCCGCCCCCTCCGATCCTCCTTCGGGGCCGCGGCGGGCGGGTCAGCGAGCTCGACGTCCTCCTGCGACGAGAACACCACCATCGGGCTCCACGTGGCAACCTTCTGTTTCTTCCCTGCCGGTTTCGGAGGCGGGCTGATGCCGAAGGCGTTCTTGATGACATTGCGCCTGCTGCCCCCATCTGCGCTGGACGACGCGGCGGCCGTGGAAGATTTTGGAGGGTTCATCTCTATGTCGGAGCTGCTGTCGGCGCGTTTTTTGCTCTCTCCTGTGCTTGGGCTTGCCCTGCCAGGCTGCAGCCCCATTGCCACCCCAAGCATTTTTGCGTGCGCCTCCAGCTTCCCCCCCGTCTTGGCGATGTAGAACTTGTTGCAAACATGGCTGAAAGCGTTGGCCACCTCCTGGCAGAAACGCCTACACTCTTCCTGGTGCATGTTCGGCTTCTGCTTCACGCGACATCCTGGAGGTTCTTCCATTTGACGCGTGTGGTGAGCTGCGCAAGCGGCAAGAGAAACGGCATGTTGTTCTTCATGAAGTCATCTATGCCCCCTTGCAGTTGGCATTTTTCGATGAGATCAATGTGCTGTTTCACGAGCGGCTTCAACTGTTCCTCAGTCACAGAAGAAGCCCGTATCTTCACCTCCGTCTTGCCCTTGACCATTGCCCACCCCCCGCGCAGTGCGCGCAAGCAAGAGTAGCGCTATGTGCCCTCGAGCCTTCGCAGCTGCGGGATGTTGTAACATGCGCGCAATGTGATGCAGCCGATACCCCTCGCTCAGGGGACGCATGCCCCCTCACTCAGGGGATCCTTAACAATGCGCGAGCGAAGAAAAGTACGACCTGGCCAAAAATCATGGGTTGGACTATAGTGCGACCCAAGGAAAGTGCCAGGTCGATCTATAGTTCGACCCCGCACTATAGATCGACCTTGGAGTCTCAAGGCCCGGCGCGAAGAGCACGAGTCCAGAGCGGCCTCCGGCACCGTTTCCGGACAGATCCGGTGGATCCGCTGGATCCGCTGGATCCGGTGACGAATCCCAAACCGGCGCCCTCGCTTGAGACATCCTCACAAAACCGGCCCCGGGGGAGGTGCCCAGAGGAGCCCAGAGCGGCCTCCGGCACCGTTTCCGGACAGATCCGGTGGATCCGCTGGATCCGCTGGATCCGGTGACGAATCCCAAACCGGCGCCCTCGCTTGAGACATCCTCACAAAACCGGCCCCGGGGGAGGTGCCCAGAGGAGCCCAGAGCGGCCTCCGGCACCGTTTCCGGACAGATCCGGTGGATCCGCTGGATCCGCTGGATCCGGTGACGAATCCCAAACCGGCGCCCTCGCTTGAGACATCCTCACAAAACCGGCCCCGGGGGAGGTGCCCAGAGGAGCCCAGAGCGGCCTCCGGCACCGTTTCCGGACAGATCCGGTGGATCCGGTGGATCCGGTGGATGACGAATCCCAAACCGGCGCCCTCGCTTGAGACATCCTCACAAAACCGGCCCCGGGGGAGGTGCCCAGAGGAGCCCAGAGCGGCCTCCGGCACCGTTTCCGGACAGATCCGGTGGATCCGCCGACGAATCCCAAACCGGCGCCCTCGCTTGAGACATCCTCACAAAACCGGCCCCGGGGGAGGTGCCCAGAGGAGCCCAGAGCGGCCTCCGGCACCGTTTCCGGACAGATCCGGTGGATCCGCTGGATCCGGTGACGAATCCCAAACCGGCGCCCTCGCTTGAGACATCCTCACAAAACCGGCCCCGGGGGAGGTGCCCAGAGGAGCCCAGAGCGGCCTCCGGCACCGTTTCCGGACAGATCCGGTGGATCCGCTGGATCCGGTGACGAATCCCAAACCGGCGCCCTCGCTTGAGACATCCTCACAAAACCGGCCCCGGGGGAGGTGCCCAGAGGAGCCCAGAGCGGCCTCCGGCACCGTTTCCGGACAGATCCGGTGGATCCGCTGGATCCGCTGGATCCGGTGACGAATCCCAAACCGGCGCCCTCGCTTGAGACATCCTCACAAAACCGGCCCCGGGGGAGGTGCCCAGAGGAGCCCAGAGCGGCCTCCGGCACCGTTTCCGGACAGATCCGCTGGATCCGCTGGATCCGGTGACGAATCCCAAACCGGCGCCCTCGCTTGAGACATCCTCACAAAACCGGCCCCGGGGGAGGTGCCCACTTTGCAGAATTGCGCACTCAGCGGTTTGCAAATTGGTTATATCTCTTGTTATAAGCTAGCCAAGTGTCGTTATAGAAGGGGCAATCGATTGTATAACCGACGGAATGAACGGCTAACAAGTTATAACTTCCCCAGGGTTGACAACTTGTTATACCTGGTTGGGGCAGATAGAGATGGTTTATACATGCACTTAGCAACTCAAACTTAATTGTGGGCTACTATTATACATTCAGCTTATATGTCAGCTAATTGAATTAACATGGAACTAACATGGAACTAGGGCGCAGTCGATCGGAAGCGGCCTGACCCTCCGAGAAGTTATGAACACGGCGTCCCAATTAGGGGCGAGTTAACGCCGAGTTAACGCCGAGTTAACCGCCGCCGCCGTCGCCGTCGCCGCCGTCACCGCCGATGACGACGACGACGACGACGACGGCGACGGCGGCGACGGCGACCACGACGACCGCGACCGCGACGACGACGACGACGACGACGACGACGACGACGACGACGACGACGACGACGACGACGACGACGACGGCGGCGGCGGCGGCGGCGGCGGCGGCGGCGAGGGGGAAGAGGAAGTGGGCGGCGGCGCACGGGCGCGCGCGCAGCCGCCTCGAACCCGTCGAGGCCCAGCCCCCCCCCCCCCGCGGGCACGGGCGCGGGCGGGCCCCCCCTCCACGCGTTCCATCCTTCATCCCTCCTCCTCCTCCTCCTCCTCCTCCTCCTCCTCCTTCTCCCCATCCTCCTCCTCATCCTTATCCCCGTCCTCCTCCATCATCCCTCCTCCTCCCCCCCTCCCCCCACCCTCCTCCTCCTCCTCCTCCTCCCTGCTCCCTCCCCCCTCCTCCGCTCCTTTCCCCTCCCTCCCCCTCCCCTCCCCATCCCCATCGCCCTCCGTCCCTCCTCGCTCCTGCACCGCATGGACACGGGTTGACAAACCTCTTGGGGCGGGTCGCGGGCGGATCGATACCCGTGCGTTTGTGCTTAATTCCGTTCGCTGAATGTTTTGCGTGCTGCGTTGATTGATGTGCCCATTGCTGCATGTTCGATTCGTTTTCACACACTTGCACGATTGTTGGCGCGAGCGCCAGGCTTCAATCAAAGCGAACGTGGGCGCGAGCGCCCGCATCAGACAAATGAGATTCGAAAGGCGCGAGCGCCTTCACAGCGAGCACCCACAGAGATGCACAACCAGCAGGCCTGCGATGACCACAACGACCGACTAGTGCACTGACCTCGGGCCCACAGCGCACACCGCGCCGACTCAAGCCGAGCTCTCAAAAATCTGTGCGCTCAATATGCGATGCCGCTGCATGCTTGGCGATGGCCTTGGCATTCGTGTGGCACTCCCCCCCCATTCCCTTGCCCTCCCCCTTCGACCCACTCCCATGTCCTCACTTGCCACCCTTGCCCTTCCCTTGCCCTGCCATCGGCCGCCGAGCGAAGCCTATGACGACTTCACGTGCTTGACCAGGGCAGCCCACGCTGCCTTCGGATCTTGAGAGAAGTAGAAAGCTTTGTCAACACGCTGGCCGTCCTTCAAAGCCCTCCAGCGCTGGGAGCCCCAGGACGTGTATATATGCTACCCCATGCAGGGGGCCAGGGATGTGGATCGTCGTCGTCGCGCGTCGTCGTCGTCGTCGTCGCCGCCGCCGCCGCCGCCGTCGCCGCGGACGTCGCCGTCGCCGTAGTCGTCGCTGGGGTCGGATCATTCGGAAGATGGTCGGATGTTGAAGCTGCGGTAACGAAACGGTTTCTGGGGGCTCGTTGGCACGCCAGGGAACGCCAAGCTCGAGATCTTGGCGCGGGGGGGAGTGGCCGCCTCTGAGCGGGGGGCGGCGGCCGCGGGGCGCTTGATCACCGCCTTGGGCGCCGCGGCGGGGCGCCCCCTCTTGGCCGGCGTC
Source organism: Prorocentrum cordatum (assembly GCA_963575745.1). Lineage (NCBI taxonomy): Eukaryota > Dinophyceae > Prorocentrales > Prorocentraceae > Prorocentrum > Prorocentrum cordatum. Next base: position 163,108 of record CAUYUJ010008879.1, on the reverse strand, counting down.
CCCGCCGTGGCCTTGCGCCCCGCCTTCGTAGCCGCAGCAGGCCTCTTCGCGGGGCCGCCGCCCGCGACCTCCAGGAACCTGGGCAGGCATACGCGTTGACGGAGTGTTTCTCGTAAGGTAGGGTGGACTGAATTGACTTGACTGAACTGGCTGGGCTGCACTGGTCGCACGTGTTATTATGATGTTTTATTGTCGGCGGCGGGGGGCGCACCCTATGGCACAACCAATAAAACGATATTATGGTTTCGGCGCGACCCATGGCGCCGCCAGCTCTCCCCCTCTGCCCCCCTCTCTCTCTCCAACCTCTCGATTGGAGAGAGAGAGGGGGGCGACGACGGCGACGCGCCCTGAACCCTAGCCTGGGGGAGGGGGTGCAAGACGACGCCCAGACGTCTTATACTGGGCCGCTCCTGGTGTCGAGCCGCACCAGTCCCCCGAGCTGCGTCCAGCCGCGGCGACGCGGAGGGCGCTCGCAGTTCAGGACGACCTGGGCGACGATCTTGGGAGGGGGGCACGACGGTATCCAGACGACCACGAAGCCTCCGATGCGAGAATGGTAGTGCCACCACCCTCCCCCCTCCCGCCCAACCACCCGCCGCTATCACCCCCCATCCCCCTCCCTCCACCACCATCCCTCTCTTGCATGCCCTGGGCGCTGCTCCGCCATGCCGTCCACGTCCAGCGACGGCCGCGCCTTGCCGTCGCCAGCCGAGGCTCCTCTCGGCTAGGAGCAGGGGGCTCGGGGGAAAGGGGGAGGAGGGGGGATAGGAAGAGGGACGATGAGAAGGAGGAGGAGGGCGAGGAGGAGGTGGATGGGGGGAACTGGAGGAGGGATTATGTGGATCAGAGGGCAGACACTGAGATAATAGTAGGAATGACGAGGAGGAAAAAGAAACGGAGGAGGTGGAACGTGCGGAGGACAAGGGGGGATATATGCATGAGGAAAGTTCTGTGGGAGGTAGGAGGAGGAAGAACTATATGCGGAAAGGGAAGCAGGAGCATGAGATAGGAGGAGGAGCATAAGGTATTGTGATGAGAAGGGCGATGTGCGCCGCCGCCATCGTCGTCGTCGCCGCCGCCACCGCCGTCGCCGTCGTCGACGTCGTCACCGCCGCCGTCGTCGTCGCGTCCGTCGTCGTCGTCGCCGCCACCGCCTCCGATTCCTCGCCACCCTCCTCAATGGCCTCCAAATCACCACCCTCAAAATCACCATTCGACTCTTCCCATATCGTCATCACCCCAATCAGTCCTGGCCCACCGCCGACGGTGGCCGCAGCGTTCCCCTCCGTAGCCGCCGCGGCGGCAGGCCCGTCGGCGGCCGTGCCGCTTTGCTGCTGGCCAGCCGCAGCCTGCGGCGGGTACTGCGGCTGGTACGGCACCATATGCTGGCCCTGGTACGGGTACTGCGGCTGGTACGGCACCATCGCGTCGCTCGGGCCTGGCTGGTGATGGCCTGGCTGGTTCATGAGCGCAGCCTGGCCGTGGCCGCCTCCGTTGCCGCCAGGAGCAATCAGCCGCAAGCCAGGGCAGAACGGGCCCCCTGCCTGATGCATGCCATCAGCGAGCCCGCGCGCCATCACTTGCCCCATCCCCGCACGCGTCGGCGGGCGCCTGGTAGCACCGCGCACGGGCTGTGTGATCGCGTGGTGGGAGACGCGGCACAGCAACTTCTGCTGTAGCATGAAGATCATTGTCTCGTTCAGGGGGCAGGGCACGGGCGGCTTGTCAATCGGGAAGGCGCTGCCCCACGCCAGCTTGTCCATCGTCGATAGGTCCTGCGGGTTGTCGGGGTAGTTCGTGACCCGACCGTGGTGCGGGTGGCGCCACCGAGCACGTAGCAACGCGAGCTCAGTGCTGATGACCTCCTTCTGGCGAAGGCACTCGGCAACGTCCTCCACGGGGCGCACGCCTGGAGGGGTCCTGCGCGCGACCCAGACGCACCAGATGTCCCGCTTGCAAGTCTCCGACGGGCTGACGAGCCCCATCTCGTCGCACCGCTTCGCCAAGCTCTCGAGCGCCCGCTGGAATGTGCACTGCGGGCTCGTCCACAACTCCCACATGGCACTCGTCATGTAGCGTGCGAACGTCGGGCAATTCTGGCTGATCTGACGGCCGCCAGCCTGGCCCCCGCTGTTGCTGCGTTGACCTGGCCGCCGCTGGCTGCCAGGCGGGCTCATCTTGCTCTTCAGGGCATCGGTGATGTCCTTGCGGTCCTGCAGTGGCAGGTCGGTGCCGTTCATCATGGCCGTGATCGCAGTGACGTCCGTGAGCTCGACGTTGTACGCCGCCGCGACGACCGTCTTGAAACGTTGTGCCGCCTCGCCGAGGTCCACCGCGCCAGTCAACTGCTTCTGCACTTGCATGTGCTCTGCTATGCCCCTGCACGCCTGCGCGACGTGGGCCATCGCGCCCGCGGCCAGAGGAATGCAACCGGGCTCAGAGAAACTGTAGTTCGCACGGCGAGCAATATGCCTCCAACCGAGCCGAATGCGAATACCACTCACCAGGGGCGGGTTGTGCGGGGGGAAGGCGGGCGCTCTCGGATAGCACAGCGTAGCACGCGATTGCATTGCACTACCAGGAACACCTCAAGCATATCAAAGCGTAGCCATAGCAATGGCATAGCATGTCATGACGCGCCCGTTCGGTGACAATGCCACCTCGAAGCGTAGCCATTTAACTGGCATGCCAAAGCGTAGCCATAGCAATGACATATCATATCATACCATCCCATGCCCTCCCCCCATCCCCCCGCCCTGCCTCCCCCATCGCTCCGTCTTCATGGCCATTCGCCGCCCTCCCGCCCGAAACAAATACCAACATCATCCGCATCCTGACGCCTCTCATCCGACAGCAGGGCCAGCGCGAGGCCACATAGGGGCGAAACGTTATTTTTGTCTGGGATCCGTCGGGCGATAGCGAGCGGCGAGCCGACTCCTGCGAAGCCGTTTTGAGACTGCCTCCGCGAGGCGTTGCTGGCGGGCACCTGTGACATCGCCAGCGAGAGCATGGCGCACGGCGCGCTGGCAAGGACATCCGCCGCGCGGGCAGACGGGGAGCGGCGGAGGAGGCCGAGGATAGATGAGTGGGGGGATGATGGTGGGTGGGTGGGGTTTCCCATGGCGCGTCGACCTCTTGCGGTGGCAGACGCGCGCGACGTCGGGGGCCGACGGCCCGCGGGCAGCTGGGACAATGGGGCGCCTGGATACGCGGGAGGAGGCACGGGCGTGGGCCAGCAGCGCGAACAGGCGCGTCTTCGGGCGGGTCGCCCTATTCTACCCGCGCCGCTGCGGCGGCACGTAGGGCGCCTCGAGCGTCATGGGCGGCAGGGCATTGAACCTGCGGGGCAGGGCGCGGGTGTGGCAAGGCACCTGGTCGCACTCGAAGCCGTGCGCTGTCTTCTTGAACTCCTCGATGACGTCCTTGTGCGTCTTAGTCACGATGCGGCCGATCACCCTGGCGGCGGCGTCCATGGCGTAGTGCACTTTAGACTCCTCGGCGGCAAGCTTGTTCTTTAGCTGCTTGATCGTATCCATATGCTTCTTGTCGGTGGCCTTCTTGCGCGCCCGCATGGCGTCCTTCTGGCGCTGGAGGATCGCATTGTCGCGCTTCAACTTCTGGAGATCAACGCGATTGAACCTGATGGCCTGCTCCGAGCTGTCGACCTTGCGCTGCTCATTCTGGATGGTCCTGCGCATCATGCCGATCGTCCTGCGTTGCTGCTTGATGACCACCTTCTGGTTCGCGTTGAGGACGGTGATCTTGTGCTGCTTGCGCTCATACTTGGCGACCAGCTTGACCGCCTCGTTGTACTCGCTCTGGTTCATGGGCGCCTTCACGGGCGCCTGCTTGCCCGTGCTGCCGGCCGCCTGCGTGCCTTTACTGCCTTTCGACTGCTTGCCCGCGGTGGTCGGCGAATGAGGGCGCGCCCGGGTGCGCTTCTCGGGCGTTGCCACCGCCGTCTTCGGAGGCATGTCCGCGGATCCTTGGTGCTGGTTTGTTTGCCAGAACGGCTGCTTGAAGACTGGCCGAAATAGCTACGGACGAAACGCACCAGTTTTCCGAGCTGGGCATCCGATCGACCAAAGGTGGGTCCGATGAGGTGCCCGTGGGAGCGGGCCGATCGGCACCCGCCCTCACCCCCCTTCCCATCACTTCAGCACCAGGGCCAATGATCGCCCCCAGGGGGAGGGGCGACTGGTTTCAGGCGCGCCCCTCTGGCCAGGAGCCCTACATTGTCGTTGTCACACAGTGTGGTTCCAAGATGCCCAGCAGGGCGCTCTGCGTCGGTCCATACCCCGAACGCCACATTCGCCTTCTCCTCCTCCTCGTCATCAGCATCACCAACCTGCCATAAGTTGCCACGCTGCCAGAACATGCAAAGGCACCATACAACAACAACCGCGAGAAACGAAACTACCACAATAAGGTGATACCGTAAGCACCAAACCACCATGAGACAACGTACCACAATGAGAAGACACACTACCACGGGAATGTGCTAACATAAGGCACCAAACTACCATGAGACACATCACTACCGTGAGAAAACGACGGCTGCGACGACGACGACGACGACGGCAGCGGGCGCGACCGCGGCTCCCTGTGACCCGGCGAAGTCCCCAACCTAAGGAACACCACCGAGCATGCTCACATCACCAGCACATCGGAGCACGCAGAGGCACACACAAGACTGGGCGGGATCCGCACGCAGCAGCAACGGCAGTGCAACAGCAGGGGGTGGCACCAACCACACGGGGAGGGGAGGGAGCCCCGCTTTTTTTTTCATAAAAAAAACAAAAAAAAAAACACGAAAACCCATCACGTAGCCACAGGTCCCTACAACGACCGCGTGAGAGTGAGGGAGAAGTGCCGAACGTGACATTTACTCACGCATGCGGTGGTGCCCGAGTCCATACAAGCCAGGCCGCGAGGATCGCCCTCGTCGGTGAGCGAGCGTGCAATGCAACTGTTTAAACAACATTGCGCAAACGATGCTAAGTTGCACAAGTGGCCAGGCGTCGCGGAGGGCACGGGCAAAGGGCATAGCCAGTGATGGGCGCGCTCGCCCAATCATTAATGCCACGCAGCGTGCAAGGATGGCCTGGGTGGATCTGGCCAGAGAGAGAGAGAGAGACGTCGCTGTCGTCATTCGTCGTTCGTCCTTGCAGCCGTCGTCGCAATCATGGCCGTCATCGCCACGGTCGTCGCCGCGGCCGCCACCGCCGTCGCCGCCGCCGCCGCCGTCGTCGTAGTCGTCGTCGTCGTCGCCGTCGCCGCCGTTGTCGTCTCCTCCCCCATCGGCACCTCCCCCCTTCCCCACTCCCCCTCCCCCATCATCGCCCCCGCTGCCCTCCTCATCCTCACCCTCCTGCCCCCTCCTCGCCCGCCCAATTCTCACGCCCCCCCTCTGCCGTATCCGAACCGCCCTCCTACGCATCCTCTCCACTCCCGACATATGCACAGCTCGCAGAGAACGCGAGGGATGCCCGCCCCTGCTCAGCGCGGCAGCGGAGGACGCACCGATGCGTGCCCATAGACGACTTCATGTTCATCACGCACAGGGCCTCCCGCACCTGCCAGGCGCGGCGGGGTGGGCGGCGAGGCGACGACGGCGGCGGCGGACCTCGATAACGACGGAGGCGAAGCCCACGACGACGGCGACGACGACGACGGCTGTGGCGAAGTCGACAGCGACGACGACGGCGGAAGTCGACTGCATGACTTTTCAAATGCGTTAGAAAAGTCGACTCATGGAAATCACCCAGAAATCGAGGCACCCTTTTGTTCAATCGCGCTGCCATGTATAAGCGCCCCCGTGCATGATGTAGTAATTTTCACGTCTGAAAGTGACAGAACAAGCATTGCAAAAACTTCAACATGTTTCTAGATTTGTGTCATGCCGATTTCCTTGCTTTCCCATGCAAAAAAACACTGTATTCGGCGCGCGACCGATTCTACGTGGCAGCGTGATTGAACAAATCGGTTCCCCAGTTCTCGTTGTTGTTTTTCTTGACAATATGGTGCATTCTGCTTGCGGCCTGGTCTTCTGGCGTCTCTGGGGGGGGGGGCCTGTGTGAGCTCATCACTGCGTCGCCCGCTCCGCGCCCGATGGGAGGCCCCCTCCCCAGCGTTTGCATCACAGAGCCCACCCTCTACGTACCCCTCAGCGTCTGCATAGAAACGTCGTCGCCGTGGTCGGCGTCGTCGCCGCCGCCGTCGCCGTCGCCGTCGTCGTCGCCGCCGCCGTCGACGTCGGCATCGTCGTCGTCGTCGCCGACGTCGTCGCCGCCGCCGCCGTCGTCGCCATCGGCAAGCGTGTTCCTCCATCCGTTGGGTATGGGCGCGAGCGCCCGCGAGAACAATCAGCCGGTTACAACCGGCTTGTGGGGCGAGCCCGTCCATGGCATTTAGGAATATCACAGCATTCACTGCTAGAGAGTACCTAAGACGCAACACATGTGCAAGTCCAGTGATGGCTGCAACGCATGCTACACAAAATCTCACTGCACACGATCTCGGGAACTCGGCTCAGTTGGTCTTCGCCACGGGCTGGTCCGTGCGCGCGTCGACGCCCGCGGCATTGCCATCGCCCGCGTGCTGGTCGCCCTCGAGCTGGTTCGTGCCCGCGACGGCGCCGTCGGTCTTGCCGTCGTCCGCGTGCTGGTCGCCCTCGGGCATGGCCGTCGCCTGTGCTGGTCGCCCTCGCGATGATGGTCCGTGGTCGCCCCCCGCACGCGGCTCGTCGGCACTGTCAACCGTCCACTGCGTATATACCCCGAACGCGACGGAGTACCTCCGCTTCAGGATTGTGACTCCTCCGCACTGGGCCTCCTTGTCCTCTTCAACCATGCCTTCGTAGAACGTCCACGCGTTGCGGGCGCAAGTGCAGGCCCTGGCAAACGTGTCGAAGGCGCGGCGGGTCGACAGCGTCTGCTCGTGCACCTTGGGCGGCTGCAGCGAGGGGGCAGGCGACGGCGCAGCAGCGGGCTGTGAATCCGAGGATGAGGGCGAGTAGGGGGCAGACGCGGGCATCAGGGGGGCGCCCGCCTCGCCACTCACCTTACTCTCCTTGTCCTCGTCGTCGGCAGGCCCGAGCGCATCGGTGCCCCCATCGAAGTCAGGCACGGCAAGGGCCATATCCTCGGCCGCCATCGGCGGTGAGTCCTCGCGTGGCCCCGACGATGCATTCACGGGCGCCCGAGCCCAAAGCTTCTGCTGGTACGACTCGTCGGTGAAGCCACTGTTGCCTGCCATGTACTCGCCATTGCCGCCTGCGCCAGGGCCGTCCGCCATCGGATCGGCGACTTCACTGCGAGAGGGCGATCGCGCGGACGCTTGAGCCACAGCGCCTATGGGCCCGCCTCCGCGGCATGCCCCAGGTCCTGGGAGAGAGAGAGACGGACGGGGCCTTTAGGAGAGGAGCAAACAATGCTTGTGAAAAAAACAATACCCCCCAACAGCCCTTTGGGCCAATGTGGCCCAAAGATGCATTCATACGCTCATCCCAAACCCTCTCTCCTTCTAGCGGGGATGGTTGCATGGCGACGGCGACGGCGACGGCGACGACGACGACCCGCCTGAGTGGGCGCGGTTATTATGTTATATCAACCTGTCACCCGCTTGGTTGAACAGCTCATGAGCCCGCCAATGCTACCACCCACATTCGCGCGTTACCATGGGCATCGCTTCTGGATGGGGTGGCGGGGGTGCGCGAAGCGCCAATAGGTGATCGCATACCAGCCCACCACCCGCTGTACATTCTAAGGATGGGGGGAGGAAGAGGGCACGAGAGGCGGTGGGCTGGGCCGCGGGGTGATGAGGGCGATAAGGAGGAGGGCGTGGGATTAGGAGAAGGACGAGAACGGCGGCGGGGCAGGGTAGTCCCAAACGCACCGCCGCCCAACCCGCGCAAGGCCCGCGAACCTTGCTCATCGGCGCCCACGCGGAGGCGCGGCCGCGGCCGAGGCAGGATTGCCTTTGTGGAGCCCGCTCTGGCGGATGATTCAGTGGGCGTCGGCAGAATGGGAGGGGGGGGGTGGGAGGGCGTCGGGAGCGGGCCCGCCCGCGTCGTCGTCGTCGTCGTCGTCGTCGCCGCCGCCGCCGCCGTCGCCGCCGTCGCCGTCGTCGCCGTCGTCGTCGTCGTCGTCGTCGCCCTCGCCCCGATCGCAAGACCTCATCTGGCGATGCCAGGTGATACCAGGTGGTACCCCTGGTGATACCCCTAGCGCTTGAAAGAGGTGATACCCCAAAGCGCTGATACATCCATCAGGTGACACCCCCAGTGATACCCCTAACAAGCAATCAGGTGATACCTGGTGATGCCTCAGTTGATACCCCTGCTACGCTGCCCATGTCGAGTACGATGTGGGATGATGCCGACGATTATGGTACATTGCATGATGATGATGATGTCGTTGATGTATATTGCTTGATGCGCGCACTTGTTCGATGATGGGCGCGAGCGCCACTAGCTGCAATGGGCGCGATCGCCCTGGAAGAGGTGGGCGCGAGCGCCCGTATCATATCACTGAGATTCGAAAGGCGCGAGCGCCTCGAGAAAGCGCGACCAGCAAGCCTGCGAAAAGCCACAACGACATACTAGTGCACGGAGCTCGGGCCTAGCGGACTACGCACCGCGCCAAGCCGAGCTCCCCAAAATCTGCGCTCTCGCACGACAGCCAAGCTCACATCAGCGGCGGGGCGAGGCCTTGCTCTTCGCTTTCGCCTTGCCCTTCGCTTTCGCCTTGCCCTTCGCTTTCCCCTTCGCCTTGCCACGGCCGCCCGTCCCCTTGCCCTTGCCCTTGGTGCCCTTCCCCTTCGCCGTGCCATCGGCGCCGTCCTGCTCCTCCTCTTCGTCCTCTCCGCCAGCGGCAGCGGCGCCGCCAGCGGGGACCTTAGGCGACCCTGAGAGAGGGATGGTGTCAGCCGACAGGGCGCCGCGATAGTGGTCGGACATCGACTCGGCATCGTCGCGATCGTTGGAGCGGGAGGGGACCGCGTCACCCCAATACTCTCCATCGAAGAATTCCTGGAGGGTCTGGGGCTCCTCGGGGGCGGCGACTCCGTCAGCCGACGCCGATTTGCGACCGCTGAAAGCCAACCCCGAGCCACCGCCGCCAAGGCGTGTCGCAGCGACCGCCGCCAATCCGCTGGATCCTGAGGCCCCTGCCCTCTCCCCCGCGGCGGCCGCAGCGGCCCCGCCGCTGTCTCCGCCACTGCCCTCCCCCCGCGCGAGCAATATGTCCTCTGCCACGTCCTCCAGCATGCCTGCGGCGCTGGCCCAACCATCCAATCCCATTTTCCCCCGCCCTCCCGCCCCCCCCAATTCACACCTACCGACGACCTTCCCATTGCCTACGTCCCGCCCCCCGTCACCACCCTCTCCTGCGAAGGGGAAGGCGGTGGAAATTGTGTAAACCTCGGCCTGGGGAACCAGCGTCTTGAGCCGCGTCCAACCGTGGCGACGAGGATGTCCCCCGCACCTACTAGTTTACACCATCGCAGAGGACATGTACACAAGATTGCGTGAGTTATGATGAATTTCGCAACCCAAGGCCGTCGAGCTTAGACAATACGTCGATGTGCGCGTTCATCAGGGCCGTGAGGTGGTCGTGTTTCGTCTCGAGCGCCTCCTTCGTCACGCCCTCGGACTGCTTGAGATCCCTGAGCTCTTTGACGGCAGCCTCGAGCTTGCTGTGGGAGGCCTCGGCGTTCGCCAGGGCCTTCGCCGACGCGTGGCCGTCCGCCTCGGAGCTCTTGGCAGTCATGATGGACTCGGCCGCGTCGAGGACGCTCTGCTCCACGCGAGCCTCCAGCTTTTCGATTTTGGTCAGGGCCCCCTTCGGGATCTTGGGCGCCGTGTCTGGGAGCTGGCGCGGGGGCTTGGCAGGCCTCTCCACCTTCGGCTTCAAAGCCTTCTCGCCAGTGATGACGCTCGACCTGACCCGCTCATCCAACACCCTCTTGTGGTTCTCGAACTTGTACTCGGGAACGTAGACGTATCGGATGCCCGTGTGCTCGCACTCATGCCTGGGCGCCCGCTCCAGCAGGAGAGCGAACGCCTCTGGGTCCCTCTGGAATTTCGGCAATAGGCGGGCCTCGCTGACCTCCATGTAGCGGCCGCACTCAATGAAGTTGGCCAAGTTCGACTCCGAGCGCTTCGCATCCAGGGTCTCCGTCATCTTCTTCTGCAGGTCGGGCCCGTGCAGCCCGACGGACGTCTTGTAGAATTCGGCCCGCGCGTCGCCTTCGATCTCATTGAAGCTCTCGAAGCCTTGGCGACCAGCGCGGACGTTCGCAACGCGCTTCTTGAGGCTGTTGCACTTCTTGTGGCAGCAGACCCCCTCGCAGGTCTCTGTGGGCTCCTCCAACACCATCAGCTCTGACTCCTCCAGGATCTCATCCTTGCAGAGGTAGCACGTGCCCCAACTGCTGGCATCCTCGACGTGCTCGACTGCCACGATGTCTTCCGCACTGGCAGGAGCGGCGGAAGCGACGGGGGCCGACGTTGCTCGGTTCGAGCTCGGGCTGCCTGCGATGCAGGGCTGGGCGGGGCAGCACGCGAGAGAGAACGAGCGACAGAAGCGGGGGGCTTGGGCCAGAGATGCTATGGGCAGAAGATGAAACGCTCATGACGGCCTGGGATATACCCAATGCCCAAGACGGCGCGAGGGAGAGGGCCCATCGAGCTCGAAGACGGCCCGAAAACGCTCAGAGAGAGCCTAGGGCCGCCCGAGACCGCTCGGATAATGCAGAATATGGCATCGGGAGGGCCCGAACAGATTTGCAGAGGACCCCCCCAAAAAAAACACACACACAAAGAAAAGAAACCTCGGGGGGGCAAAAACCCAAACGGCCCAGCAAGCCCCCAACGCGTCCCCCTCTCCAGACTGTCCGAGGGACACCCCAGAGAGGGCCCCAAGACGGCCCATGGGCTCCAAGACGGCCTAAGGGAATCCCACGACGGCCCGAGAGGGCGTCGTCGTCGTCGCCGTCCTCGTCGTCGTCGTCGTCGGTTTCGTCGTCAACGTTGTCGTCGTCGTCGCTGCCGCCGCCGTCGTCGTCGCCGTCGCGGTCGCCGTCGCCCCCGAACTCCGGGGGTCGCGGGCGCGGGGGCGGGGCGATCTCCGGGGATCCAGAGCCCCCCTCCCCCGCCCCGATGCCTAAGCGTTTCTGGGTTGGGCCAAGAGGCAGGGATCAGACACACCAACAGAGAGCGGATTCTGTGGAGGAGTTGGAGGGGGGCGATACATAGGAGGAGGAGGAGGGGAGGAAAGAGGAGAAGGGGGAGAAGGAGAGGGAATGTGAATTCCACGAACCCTTGAGGCCGCGTGGTACGCACAGACAGCCCCTGCAACACCCTGCGAAGACACCTTCACAACTTCTGTGCAATCGTGAGACCGCTCGCCGATTGGGCCCCGCCACTAGCCCACGCGGCGAGAAACAGTCGGTCATAGCCCCGCGCGCATCTTGATGTCCAGACATGGGTTGCGTCATATGTTGCGCCTTGGCCCGCCGAGAATGGAACGTCATCCCTATGGGTTGCGCAGTGGGGTGCGCAGGAAACATAACGTTCTACCAATGGCTGCGCCATAGATGGTGCCATCGGCCGCCGAGACTCAATCGTCCTCCTAGAGGTGCGACCAGTACAGCCAAGTCAGCACCCGCGAGGGGAACCTGCAAAGACCCCGCGACGACTACGGCGGCGACGACGACGACGACGGCGGCGGACGATGGGCGACGGCGACGCACGACCGACGACGACACTTCGATGCAAACGCTGGGGTGAACCCCCTTAGGCAAACGCTGGTGGCCCCGTAACAGGCAGGGTGGGCTCGAGAAACAAGGCGGCGGCGGCGCGCCCGAGGACGTGCCGTTCGAGTCGACCAGCCTCTCCGCGAGCGGCTCCTTCTCCGCGGCCTGCGGCGGCGCGCGGAGGGGCGGGATGGGGGATCGGACCTTTCGAGGTTTGACTTGGCATCGCTCGGGCGCGTGCATTGTTCGTGGTCGTCGTCGTCGTCGGCCACCCCCCCCGTTTGAACCATGGCCCCAGGGAGAACGGTCCAGGAGGCCCTGGTGCGGAGGGCGGGCCGAGGAAGCGGCGCGGATGACAACGGCGACGACGCGGGCGACGACAGTAGCAAGGCGGTGCGGAGGGGCCTGGGCAGGAACGCGAGCGAGCACGCGGTGGTCAGCAGCCGCACCATGTTCGAGATCAGCTCCTGCGCAGGCGGGGGGGGGGAGGGGGCAATGATAGCCGCTGCCGAGTGCCGACGTCGCTGTCGCGCCCTACGTCGGCCCCCCGCTGCAGCCGCCCCTCGTAGCCCCGATCGTGCGTTACATGTGTAAATATAGATATATGTATCCTCCTGGCCCTCCTCCACATCCCCCTGGTCCTCCCCAAATCCTCCTGAACCTCCCTCGTCCTTATTCACCTCGCCCTCATCACCCCTGGCCACCCTATTCGTTTACCTCGTATCCCCGATCGCGGAAAATTGCACATCCGCGCCCGCATAAATGTGATCGATGACTTGTTGTACTGAGACGCTCTTGCGAAACCGCCGCCCCGCCCAGAGCACGGTTGCGCGTTGTGCATGTCCTCCCTATCCTCCTCCTTCGCATCCCCCTCCTCGTCCACCTCCTCGTCCTCCTCCTCATCCTCCTCCTCATCCTCCTCAGCATCATCATCATCCCCTTCGCCCTCCACATCTCCGTCCTCTCCCATGCCCCCGCCCCCCATCCCACCCTCCCCCGCAGCGGCGCTCCTTCGTTCGGAATGGTAATCGGGAAGGGCGGGTCCCAGCGCTCGGACCAGTAGGCGCCGCGGTAGTCCGCGGCGATGGCGGCCCAGTCTTCGCTCGACCCAGCGAAGGAGGATGGCTGCGGAATCATATTGGGGCAACCCTTCCTGCCACCGTGTTCCCCGTTGATCGCAACCATGCGCATGCATTCCCGATGCCCGCTCTGGAGGCAAGCCGAACGGCCCGTGACCACGAGCTCGCGCCCACTCCCCCGTCCTCGGTCCCTGGCGCGGGCCTTGCACCACGTACTCTCCATTATCAATCGCGCCTGTGCTGCCGTGATGGTGCCCGACGGAAGGGGCTCGCGCACCCCCGCTATCGGGCCGAATACGGGTGGGCCATAGTTAATCATGGTGGGTGCGCGTGTCTTGAGCACGTGGACACCTGCGGTGCGTTTGCCGTTGCCGCCGTCGCCATCGCCGAAGCCGCTGCCCCGACCCTCCCCCCGCGCGGGTCGCGGGCAAGACTGATGGGCAGGGGCGAGGGAGGGGCGACAGGACTGCGGTAGGGGGAGATGGCGGGGGAGGGGCGGTCGGTGGGGGGTGGGTGATTGGATGGGCGATGGGTGGGAGGGCCAGGCGATGGGTGGAGGTGGGCGGGCCTCTCCCCGACGCTGCTGCCAGGTGGTTGGCGCCGAGACAGACGCGGTCGAGAAATAGATCGGCGCGCGCTCTCTGCGCGCTGCGCCCGCCTTTCCAGGGCCAGGCGGGCGGCGGCAAACGCACCAGTTGTCCGAGCTGCGTCTGGCAGTGGCGACGAGGCGCCCCCGCCAAGATATGGCAACGGGGGGGAGGGGGAGACCGTGCCGCCCCCTGATAAGCCGACCCTCCCCCCCCCCCCCCTGGCCCTGCCATCCATTGCCTCGCACCACCCCGTCGCCAGCCTCGCTTGGCCAATGATCCCGCCGCTGTTGTTGTTTGTCAGATGCTGGCGTGGCGTCCGCATGCAGTGCGACGAGCGCGTGCCAAACGCATGCGCTTGCAGTGAGAAACAAAGTGCGTGCCGCAGGGAGCGGCGACCAGTTCTCGGCACCAACTCCAATCGGCACCTCTGGAGTAAATGCGCGGTGCACCGACGCAAGCGTTGAAGTTTCCCGATCCCGCCCCCTATCACCACCCCCTATCATCCTCGCCCTATCCCGATCCCACCCCATATCACCATCCGACTGGTGTCGGTAACAATGCCATGCAATCACATGTCCCGAACGATTGGGCGAAAGTATTCGCCCGCCAGCAGAACCACGTGCACGTCGACCACCTGATCTGGTGGCACGAAATGCATGTTGTCATCGCCAATCCAAAGGTCAGGGTTAGATTCGTGCTGACGGCAATCGGCCGCCACGATCAAGCATTCGGGCACGTGAGGGTTGTCCGAGAACCTAAAGTCCACGAGCCCCACTGCCCTAACGTATCGGAGGCCGCCAGTCTGGACCGACATCACGTCGCCTCGTCGCAAAACGCCGCGCTCCCACCTCATCGACTTGGACACTGACGCCGTGCATGGCCGAGTCGGCCCTTCAAAGAGATGCAAAATCTCGGGCGCGGGCTTCGACACCCCGCACAAAGCCCTTGGAAAACACGGCGACTTCGATATCCGATCAACCAGATCTAGCACGATCCTGCCAATGATGGGCCTCGCGGGGTCGGCCCCCCTAACACCTTTGCAATGAACCAACACTGCCTTCAATAAACGGTTTCTGCGCTCGCAGCTGAAACAACTCAGGTTGACCTGAAAGAAACGCAGGTTCTGAGGCATTCGCCGACCCCGCCCTGGGCGGGGCCGCCAGGCCTGTCGATTACTTATAATGCGCGCGTCACTCCTGGATGCACGATGCCGCGCTACCGCTACCCTGATCGAGGCAACTCGCCAGGCGCATCGCCCCGCGACGGTCTGACGACATCCCGAAACGCATCGATCACCAGGTCCGCAAGGGCCTGGTTGCCGACAACCAAGCTGACAACGGAGTAAGGGCCGCAGGCCTCGGACGTGATGCGCGAGGTGCATCTTGATTTTGATGCAGCCCCTGCCGTACAGCGAGAGAAAGTGATCGTGGTGCCGCTGCAGCAAGTCCGCCAACCGATTGGCGTGCTGCACGGCCCGATCTCCTAAAGTCAAAATGATAATACGCCGCCCGCCCTACGGCGTGCCCCAAGCTTCGCGCGGTAGGATCTGATCGTTTCGCGAAGATCGAGCGCGCTGGCACCTCGCGCCGCGATGGGCCGCGACGGGGGCGGGGCGGGGTGAGAGGGTTGCGGAGCGCGCCGAGAGGCGACGGTATAACTTTTCGCAAGAGGGCAAAGCAGGCGCAGTGACCAGGCACAATGTTCCTGGGCTCCAGAAACAAAACGCAAAACTCCGCCTGCCCAACATTCGGGCCAGCGGAGCGCAGGTAACCTCTTGATTCTCGAGTGTGCATAAATATGCGTACATACATATATACACACATACGCATATACCAGTCTAGCTCCAAACCCAATGCACCCCTCCAACTCCCCCTGCCCACCGCCCTCCCCCGCCCCCCTCCCCCGCCACCCACCCCCAGACAGTTGGGGGCCACGTCGGCGGTGACCGAAGGACGTCCGATGAGCTAGCACTGCGACTGCCGTGAGAACCTCGGCAGCAAAAGCCTTCAAATGGCCGCCAGACTTCTCTGGGATCCGATCCTGGAAAACCGTGCGAGCAAGCTTCTGGTACCGAGACGTGTTGCACGCCATGACTTTTCCAGAGAAATCGTCTAGCTTCTCGAGCGTTGTTATTTGGTTTCTGATGAGATGCTGCACAAACGCCCCGGTGTGATATTGCCCTATCCCTCCAGAAGCGCACACAATATGCATCCAATCCCAATAACACGTCGATATCGGCGGCACGTGGGGCCGCAATCTAACATCATACAACAAACTGTCTGGCTCGAAATTGAGCCCGTAGGCTTGCTGAAGCTTGGCAAACTGACCTTCCTGTAACAACGGTGCATTGTGGCTCAACTTACCGCGCATCTCCCACGTCGACGCATCGTCGCGAGGATCGAAACTACCAGGCAACGCCGATGAGTAGTGGACAATATCCGCCACCGTGCCCCGATCGGGTTCGGAACCCCAGAAGGCACCATCATCATGCTCGAACGGCCCCAAGACGACCCGAAAGCGCTCCGAGGCGGAAAATGCCCCCATCCGATAATCTGATGCTAAATCGCCATACCCTCAACCAGGCTTGGCCAATCAGGGCCCGCCACGGCCCCGAGGAACACCACAGTAAACAATATTTGCTACAACAGCCCTGCGGATCCACGACCCAGGCACGGTGGCGGGGCAGGCCGACAGGCACAATATAACTGTTTCCGCAAAGTTTGCTGGGCTCGCCGTTGTACACGCGCCGTCCCAACCGAATGGGACACCGCGGCGTGCTCATCCTTCATCGCCCTCTCCTACTCTGTCCCCAGCACTCCTCCACCCCCCTCCTCGTCCTCCCCCTGGCCCCCGCCCTCGGACTCCTCCTCGTCATCCCCCATCCTCCTTCTCCTATTCGTTCTCCGCTTCCTCCTCATCCTCCTCTTCCCCATCTTTCCCATCCGCCCCTCCCCACCTCCCCCCACCCCCGCCCCGCCCCCCCCTACACGCCGCCCGCCGCCCCCCCTCCCCATCCACCTGACCCTCCCCCACGCCATCCGCATCACCCCCCACTCCTCCTCCACCCTCCACTCCCCCTCCCACCATGGCATCATCATTCACGCCATCCGTGCTCTCGTACACGCCCCCTCTAGCCATGACCCCTACCCCCTCATACCTCATGCCATTCGCCCCATCGCATGCGGATGGGGCGGCAGTCCAATAACGTTTTTGCAACTAGAGCAACAACTGGTGCCAGCGGCACTTTTGACAGCTTTGGCCTCTTTGTGTGCCTCTTCGTCCAGTATCATACAGTGGAGCCTAGACCTCGACACATACATGTTCCCATAACCGTCGCTCAATCGAAACCCAGACGAGAAACACATTGGTTCCAGAAAGAACATGTGAAAAAAAAAAAAAAAAAAAAAAAAAAAAAAAAAAAAAAAAAAAAAAAAAAAAAAAAAAAAAAAAACATCTCAAAACGCCGCTGTATTTAGCTTTGACCTCTAACAACTGTGAATATGGCAGCACTCCCAAGGGGAACCATCCGTGTTCCGCCGCGCGGAACCACTCAGGCAGGTCACAAAACGTGTAATATATACTCAAGTACTTGCCTACATTATCAGGTCGGAGTTGGTTTCCTCCTGTCGTCTCATCCCCCCACACCACCAACTTAGATATTTTCGGAGCGCCGTGTTGATCAGGCCCTATATGGCGATGTAAAAAACGTGCGAACAGCGGGCACTCGTTACACAGGTGCGCCAGCAGCGAAAAGGGGCACGCAACTGTCCACTTGTAAATTGTGCCATTTTCCAAGGGCAGATCTATCTGCTTGAACACGGCACCGTTATGCGTCGTCAGCCCATCAAGATAATGACTCACAGCGGCTTTCACAGAAGTATAATCGTCGTCGTCGCCGTCCTGCAAGCCCGCAAGTGAACGGCCCAATGCAGCGAACGACTGATGCAAGCCAGCATTCTGAACTGTTTGTACGAGCCTCGGTTTTTTCGATATCGGGTGCATGTGGCGAAATGCACAGCTCGTGGGAGCCGCGACACTGAGCTCCAGGGGCTACGGATGGGGGGCGACGACGACGACGACGACGGCGGCGGCGGCGGCGGCGACGGCGACGGCGACGACGTTGTAGGGGGGGGCGTTTCTTCCCATCCTCGTTAAAGCCCCCCCCCACGACCCCCCCCCCTACAACGCGAATCCTGCACAAGCAAGCCCAACAAATAGCCGCACGTGATGGTGGAACGACGGCGACGACGACGACGACGACGACGGCGTCGGCGGCGACGGCAAACGGCGGCGACGGCAAACGGCGACGGCAAACGGCGACGGCGACGGCGACGGCGACGACGACGAAGACGACGACGACGACGGCGACGACGGGCCCGTCGGCAAGCCTCGAACGTGCCAGGCCCCTAGAGGAGGAATACGACCGACGACGACCCGACGACAACCTATCCAGGGAGGGGGCGGGGGCGCGCGCGCCCGCCCGCCTCAAACCCGCCGAAGCCCACCTCTTCCCTCCTCCTCGTCCCTCCGTCCTCCTCGTCTCCTCCTCCATTCTCCCCCCTATCCTTCCAAGAAGTTAGAGAAGCCAGGAAAGCTCAGAAAAAGTTAAGGAACATGTAAGAAAAGTTAAGAAAAGTTAAGGACGAGTTAAGAAAAGTTAAGGACAAGTTAAGAGAATTTAAGAAAAGTTAAGAAAGGGTAAGAAAAATTAAGGAAAAGTTAAGAAAAGTTAAGAAAAGTTAGCGAGTTAGCTGGCAACTAGCTCACACTTATAGATCACTTACAGAACCCCGAGCCCTAATTGCATGTTAACTTACTTATAAGTCTGACCCAACTCATGTATACATCCCCTAACCCCCGATTCTGCAAAGCAGAGGAGCCCAGAGCGGCCTCCGGCACCGTTTCCGGACAGATCCGCTGGATCCGCTGGATCCGCTGGATCCGGTGACGAATCCCAAACCGGCGCCCTCGCTTGAGACATCCTCACAAAACCGGCCCCGGGGGAGGTGCCCAGAGGAGCCCAGAGCGGCCTCCGGCACCGTTTCCGGACAGATCCGGTGGATCCGCTGGATCCGCTGGATCCGGTGACGAATCCCAAACCGGCGCCCTCGCTTGAGACATCCTCACAAAACCGGCCCCGGGGGAGGTGCCCAGAGGAGCCCAGAGCGGCCTCCGGCACCGTTTCCGGACAGATCCGGACAGATCCGGTGGATCCGCGCCCCGGGGGAGGTGCCCAGAGGAGGAATGAGGAGGAGGAGGAGGAGGAGGAGGAGGAGGAGGAGGAGGAGGAGGAGGAGGAGGAGGAGGAGGAGAAGAGGCGTCGCTGCTCGAGACGGCACAGCTGCCGCGAGCTTGGCGACCCAGGCGCGTCTCTTGAGGGTCGGAGGCCCTGCTTGAGGCCGCAAACACGGGTTTTCACATCCGAGTACAGGAACCTGCCTCCCACAGGCGTGAGCGCAAGCGAAGAACCTGGGCCAGGATCCTGGTCCGACTGGAGGCAGCACGACGGCGACTGCAGGCTCACCACAGTGCTCAGCAGCAGGACATGGCTTCTGGCGCCCGCGGCAAGTGGACATGTGGCGATTGTGGCAAACGCGTGCAGCCCTGGCATTGGCACTGCCGTTGTGGCTCTGGCTATGCCAATCGCCGCACGCGCTCTCAGAGCGCTCATGGCCGCCCCGCGGATCGTGCCGTCCAGGCCAACGATCGCAAGGCGGCCGCCCTTGCCCAGAAGGTGCCGCCGTCGCTGTCCTTCGAGGCCATGGCCCACGAGGACTGGCGCAAGTGGGAGCCGCCGACGAACGAGGACCAGCTGCCGCAGTTCCGCAAGTCCGCCAGGGAGCGCATCAACACGCTGGCCAAGCTGGCGGTAGCCAACGCCCAGGCCGCCAAGTCGGACGAGGCCGAACGTGCCGAGATCGGCATGATCCTGTATGCGCTGAGCGCGCTCAAGCCGCTGGGCCACCAGTTGGCGGACGCCCGCACGCGCTCCATGGAGTACGAGAATCAGCTCAAGGAGACGAGGCAGAAGATTCAGCAGCTCGAGGATGTAGCCGACGAGCTGGAGGACAAGATCTCGGATCATCGCGAGATGATCCAGAACTTGGAGCAGGCCATCCAGGACGCGTCCAGCAAGGAGGCCGCGGAGCGGGACCAGCGCATGCAGGCGACCCCGGCCCAGCATGGGACGGTCCCGCCGCCGCCGCCGCCACTGGCCACCGCTGGCGCGCCCAGGCCGTGGCCCACGGACCCGCGCCCCCCAGTACCGCCGCCGGTCCCTGGGATGCCGCCCAACGTCTACTACACGGCCGACCAGCAGCAGACCCTGGCCACGGCAGTGCAGATGCTGCTCTCCAGGCAGGACCAGATGGAGGCGCTCATGACGAACATGGTCGGCGGCAAGGGCATCGGCCAGACGGCGGCCGCATTCCACCAGGCGCTGCTGCCGCAGCAGGGCAAGGGTACTCCCTGCCCTGCCCCGTCGATGCCGCCGCCAGGGCAGGCCCCTCCCGCCATCCCGACGGATGGCGGGCCGCCCCCCCAGGCTTGCCCCTCGCCTGCAGCCTCCCCACCGGCGAAGGCCCAGGCACCTGCTGCTGCTGCTGCGGCGCCGCCTGCTGGCTTTGGGCCCGCGCCTGTCCTGGGGTTTACTCAGGCGCCGCCCACGACGGCGGCGGCAGTGGCGTTGGCTCCCAGCTCGGGTGCGAAGGGCTTTTCGAAGGGCTCAGGAGGCTTGGCAACGACTACGCCGTGGAGCCACACCACACCAGATTTTGGCCAGGCGAGTGTCAGCCAGGTGATGTGCGGGCTCTTCAACATGATGAATCCGACCCCTGGTTCCGTCGCCTCGTTGGCTGCGAATGTGCCTCCGCTGGCCCCTGGCATGGGCCTCCCGCTGCAGCCTGGGGCGCCGAGGGAAGCGGAGCCCATCCCATCCACAGCCAGTGCCGAGGAGTTCCCTTCACCCACACAGATGTGGGGGCCAGGGGGCATCGCCTCGCAGGAGGCCAAGGCCACGGCGCGCCTCTGCGCGACGGCGCCAGCGAGGACGGCAGCCGCGGCTGGTGCAGCAGCAATGGAGGAGGTGCGGCCCCTGGACCCCAGCCTCCTGGCGACGACGCAGCCCGTGGAGATGACCACGCAGGAGACGGTGCCTGGCCCTACTCAGAGCGTCACGGCCATGCCACCTCCTGCGCCTCAGGGCGTGATGCCGCCCGCGCCGAAGGCACCGCCCTCGGCGGTGGCGGCGGCCAGCGTCCATCCAGCTCAGCGCGAGGCAGCCGTTGTCACTCCGGCCTCCCCAATGCGGCCCGCGGGGATCAAGCATCCGATGCTGGAGCCCACGGGGGAGTCGCCGCCGCACAAGAGCAACACGCTGCCGCACGACCCCGCGCTATGAAGTTGGACAAAAGGGTCACGTTTGGCGAGACCACTGTCATCCACATTTCTGCTGACGTTCATTGTGACGTGCAAGGTGCTGTTGGGACATCACCTTCTAATACTACCTCGGGTGCAACAGGGGTTGGACTACTACTTGCAGACGGGCATGAGCTTGCTACTCATGAGCTGCATCCTCGACCTGCTGACGGACACCCTCCACTACTACCTCTTTTGCCCAGGGCTAGGGATCAAGACCCTGATGGATTTCAGCGTCACCTTCGGCGCGCCTCGACTGCATCGACACATTCAACTTCGTGGGTCAGCTGTCCCACGTGTACTGCTCTTACTTCAAGGCCAGCGGCTTGGGGTGCCCAGTTCGTCGGGGCCCTCCTGGAGGCGCAGCGCAGGGTCGTGCTGAACCTCTACCAGGCCGTCTTCGGTGAGGCACCTGAGCCTGAGCGTGGCCCTGCTGCGCTGCCTGCCTCTGTCAAAAGCGTTTCAGGGCGTGATTTTTCTCCGCGGGTCTCGGGATTCTTCTCGTCCTCAGGTTCTGTGATTGCCGATGCGATTACCGACGATCTCTCAATTTTGCCGCCCCCCTCGCCATCGGCGTTTGCTTCTGACACGTCTGCTTTCCTAGGACGCAAAGGGCCCCCTTTGGACGCGCCGACATCCGTCAGCGCGACGCAGAGTGTGAATTCGTTGCCGAGCGAGGGTGTGGCGAGGTTTGGTGTTTCATCGAATGTGGCGGGTGGTGGCAGTGTCTCACGGCATGACCTGGACGTGGCCGCCTCCCCAGCTGCGAGAGGATACATGGAGAGAGCATTGCACTCGCCTCCGCCGCCCCCAGACGGACTGGGACTCGAGAGGCCTCCTGAGCCTCCCTTGAATGCTAGTGACAACCGAGGTGAGGAGATTAGATTGGTTGACATGTCCCATGAGCCCTCTCTCCGTCAATGCCTCGCCATGTCCCACCCTGCTCCTCGCCTCCGCCCCTTTCAGTACGTGCACGATGTGCCGACAGTGGTGGAAGATGCGCTGCAGGGATGCGGGACGAGACAGGGGCATGACAGCAGTCTGTGTGAATGCTACTACACGGATGGATCGCTCTCTCCTGGGATTGACGACACTGCTGCGTGGGCCATGCTTGTGATCAGGGAACACAGCCAGGGACATGAATATGGTGGTTACTTATGTGGTAGGATGGTTGAGTCCTTCCTCACCCCCTCCTCCCCTGCAGGCACCACCTCCACCGACTGCGAGTTTGCTGCCATTGCTTTTGCCTTGATTCACGCTTTGCACGTGGGGGGATGTTCCAGCGTGAAGATATTCAGCGATTCGGAGGTCGCTGTTAAGACCCTCTTGCGTGAATACGCGCCTGCCACGGGCGACAAGATTGCTCACATGGTTCTTGTTATATATGATGTTGTTGCCACACATCGGGACGTCGCTCTCTCTCACATCAGGGGACATGCCGACCACCCTTGGAACACGTTTGCCGATCACTTAGCGTCGGGCACGATGAATGGAGCTATCCCCCCTTGTGCCTTACCCCCCTCGTGGATGGAAGCTACCCGCTTCCACCCCAGTAGAGTTTGGGAATGGTTGGATTGTGCCAGCCCAGAGGTCCGCGCCGCCTTCCCCCCCACCTACTGCAGGGATGATGGAAAGCACATCTGGGGCACCCCGCCCGTCGACACCACTGCCTCGGTCGACGACGCTTTGGGCTTCGCCCCCCCTCCTCTGGAGCCCTCGGACAGCAGGCTTAGGGTTAGCCTTAAAGTGTGCCAGTTCAATTGTAAATCTGCCTCTGAGAAGGAAGTGCATGGACAGGCTGGTCGTCGTCGACTGGCGCGCAACCTCCTCACCTCGCAGCAGATGGGTGAAGCTGGAGTGCACTTGGTTGGGTTGCAAGAGTCCTGGAATGCTAAGGGTGTGCGTAGAGTCGGGGATTTCTTCGCGGCTGCCTCTGGGTTTTCTGACGATGGGTTTGGAGTGGAATTCTGGCTCAATGTTGTCAAGCCTTATGCCGTCAGGGGGGACAAACCTGTTACCTTCTGCCCCGATGACCTTCGGATCTTGTTCGGAGACCCGAGGCACCTTGTGGTTTCGATTAGGATTGGCAGCGAGCTGTACACTTGCCTCGTTGCCCACGCCCCTCACATCAAGGCGGGCAAAGCGGTCGTCCAGCAATTCTGGGACGACCTTCGGGCTAAGTTTGATAAATGGTCGCCTTCCATCGCCTTTGTGGATGGCAATGCCCACCTTGGGTCGGTGGTCAGCCAGTGGGTGGGCTCGGCGGGCTTCGCCCAAAATGAGGACTTCCCAGGGGAGTGCCTGCACCGCTTTTGTGCGGAAACGGACAGATACCTGCTCAATACCCTCCAAGGGGGGGAGGAGGATTTTACTTACGTGGCTAGAGATGGTAGCAGACATCGTAATGACTATCTCATCTTGTCTGATCACATGCTTGCTCTGGCCTCTGACGTCTCAGTCGACCACTCCCACGACGACCTTGCTACCACGACTGGCCACCTGCCTCTCTTTGCTTCTCTTTGTTGGCAGGGGACCCCCAAGCCGCGGCGTGCTGATGCCCCTCCCCTCGATAGGAATAAGTTTCGTGACCCTGATGCCGTCGCCCTTTTTAAAGATAAGCTAAGGGCCTGCCCGGCCATCAATTGGAGTGTCCCTCTTAACGCCCACGCGACTCGGGCCACCATGGCCATTACCCGAGCTGCTGGTCAGGCGTTCAAGGTTGACGCCATCAGGGCTCGTAAGTCGTACATCAGTGCGCAGGTGCTGCTCTTGGTCAGGTGTCGCAGAGGGGTTAAGAGAGTCCTGCGTAAATGCCAAGGCCAGGAGGGCCCTGGCGAACGGGCTGTGATCGCTAGACTGGCTGGCAGATGCATCAGGGGCGACCTGCACTTTGAGGCCGTCAACCATCCCCCAATTCGGTGGTGGACGCTCTGGTGCGTGCTGCGCACGCGCTTGTGTGAAGCCTTCCTGCCCCACACGCCTGTGTTCACGCTTCTTTGCGGGCTGGTGGATTTCCTTACTAAGTCTCAGGATTCGGTGGGGGCCCTTCTTGAGCAAGATAAGACCTCTTTCCTTGATCAACAGGCGGTGTCCGTCAAGGTGTCCATTGACGGGAGACAGCCACTGCACGAGTGGCAGCATCTTGACACTTTGCTTCGCTTTGGGGGTAGGTCTGCGAAGTGCCCCCGCACGGAACCCATCATGATGGGGAACGATGGGGAGGCTCTTGTGTCCAAGGAGGCAGTGGCTGATTGCATGCACCAGCATTTTGCCAAAGTTGAGCATGCCAAGCTTCTCGACATTCATGCCATTGTTGATCATTACAATGCTCTCCCCCCTCTGTCGAAGGCCACTAGAGGACCCGCCCACTTCGTCGAAGGCCCGATGCATCCTGATCCGCTCGTCACCCCTGGGGATGTTCTGATTTCGCGGTATCAACTTGAGCGTGCGATCAGGAAGGCTCAACCACATAGGGCCCCTGGTCCTGATGGAGTGAGGGCTGATCTTGGAAGAGTGGCTCCCGCTGAGGTTGCCCAGCTTCTTTTGCCCCTCCTTGTCAAGAGCACAATTGCTGATAAGGAACCGCTCTCTTTCAAGGCTGGGTTTGTTACGTATTTTTGGAAGGGCAAGGGCTTGGTTGCGGCCAAAGAGAATCAGCGTAGCATCCTCAAAGCCAACGTCATTGGCAAGCTCTACCATCGGCACATCAGGGAGCTTGCGTGGGGGTATTTTGAGCGTTGCATGCTCGTGATTCAATGTGGGGGGCTCCCTGGCAGGTCTTGTGAGAATGCCATTCATTTTTTGCGTGAATTTTCGGCGGTGGCTGAAAAGTGCAAGCGAAGCACGGGTTTCCTCTTCCTGGACCTGCATTCGGCCTTCTACACCACCTTGAAACAGATTGCGTTGCAGCTGCCTGGGGAGGAGCAACTGCTTCGGGACACCCTGGACGACCTCCCCATCCCCCCCCTTCTGTTGACTGGCCTTAAAGCCACCCTTCAGGAGCCTGGAGCTTTGGATCGTATTGTGGACGTCCCTGCGGTCCTCGCCCTCCTCAAAGATTCGCAGAGGGGATCGTTTTGGAAAGTGCCCGACTCTGCTTCGGTTGCCTTGCCAGGCTCTGGCACCCGGCCTGGGACTGTGCTCGCTTCGGATAACTTTAACGTTGTCTTCTCTGGCATTCAGAAGGATGTGGAGAGGTCCTTGGCTAACGGACAACTTGCTTGGACCCCGACCCCTGCTCCGTTACTGTTTGCGTTGTCAGGCGACCACCACTATCCCCACTGTTCTGTCTCCTATGTTGACGATCTCACCTCTGCTCTTGCCGTGGAGAAAGCCAGTCGTCTCGTTCCCTCTGTCCTCACCATGGCTGAGGAAGTCTTCCGTGCTTGCTTTGAGAGGGGTCTGGTCCCCAATGCTTGCAAGACTAAGGCTATGCTTTGCTTTAGGGGTCAAGGGTCGGTGAAGCTTCGAGGGGAGCACTTTGGAATGTCCACCCCTGCTCTCAAGTCTGGGCGATTCCAGATGGAGATCGAAGTTGTGCGCACCCATCGCTGCCTCGGGGCTATGATTCAGGACAATGGAGGGATGGGGCCCGAGGTGCACTTGCGTTGCACCTCCACCTTTGGGGCCCTCAGGCCCATTCGCAAGGCCGTTGCTCCCAGGGCCGCGCTTTCCCTGGGTCGCAAAACCGTGTACGCCGAAGCTCTGGGGGCTTCTCGTCTTCTTTATGCTGCGGCTACCTGGCCTAGGCTCACCGTTGCCCTCGAGAACAAGGTTCGGCTGGCGCATGAGGCCATCTATCGCAGCGCTCAGGGACTTCCCTTTAGAAATAATGGTGAGGAGCAGAAGCATGGTTATGCCGATATCTTGGCCCGTTCTGACAGGATTTGCATCTCGGAAGTTGGGCACATCTGCAGGCTCAGATATCTTCCGAGGCTGGTTCAGTTTTCCCCGCCCTTGCTTCGGGTGCTCTTGGACATCGAGGTGGATGAGGACTTCGGTTGGCCGCTCGTGCTTAGGGACAGCGTGAAGTGGGCTTGTTCACTCCTAACCCCCTCCGAGCGCCCGTGCCACCAGGTCGACCCACTCCCGACCTGGGTGCGCCTCGCGCGCGAGCAACCGCGCAGGTACATCCAGCTTCTTCGCCTGGCTACATTGCGAGCCAAGCGACGATCCAGCACCGCCCACCTTGTGCTTCTGGCCTCCAGGCATATTCGTGACTGTTGCGGGGGCACCCCTCTGGAAACACCTCCTCCCCCCCCCAGAGTGCCTGCCTTTGTTTGTAGTGAGTGTGGCTTTGTTGCTGAGTGCGCTCGCACCATGAGGGTCCACATGTCCAAGAGGCACAAAAACGGTCAGACTCCCTACGACCTTGCGGTGGGCTCTGTGTGCAATGTGTGTATGAGGGACTTCGAGGGCCCCGCTAGGCTGGCGAAACACTTCTCCTCTGCCAAGGCCTGCTTTCTGAGCATTTTAGCCCGGCCTGCCCGCCCTACCCCCCAGGAGCTCTGTGATGCCAGGGCTGAAGCCAAGCTGTCTCAGAAGCAGCATCGAGCTAAAGGGATGCCCGATAACTTTGCTCGCAGGGCCCCAGTTCGCATCCATGGCCCCCCTGTCGCCCCCAAATGGCTTGGTCCCCCTCCCCCTCGGGCCGTCCTTACCCCTGTGGCTGTCGCCCCTGCTCCTGTTTGGGCCCCTCCCCCCCTTGTGGTCGCCCCCGTCCCCGCTTGCGTTCACAAAGTTGTTCTGGTGATCGCTAAAGGTGATGACTGTCTGTGCGGTCTGGCGCAGGCGTGGGAGCAGGGGGGGCAGGCTATTGACATGCCCCTGTTTAGGGCTGAATGGAGTCGGCTCACGTGGACGTCTGAAGCTGATTTCTGGTGCAGCGCCATGCGTCAAGGCAGGATCGCTGCCATCATATGTGCACCCTCTTTGCAGACCATGTGGCCACAGCGCCTTAGAGGGTCCAAGGCCATGTTGCGATCCCCCGTCCAGCCGTGGGGGCTTCACACTCTTAGTGAGCAGCTTTGGGGGACGGTGCAACAGGACAACGCTTTTTACTTGGGGATGTGCGCTCTCATGCATGAGGCGTGGGCTCGGGGGATTCCCGCGGTTTGGTTGCACCCTCCCCCCTCGTTCAGTGGCCACGTGTCGGGGTGGAGTCTTGACCCTCTGATGCCTCTCACGCACCAGCAGCGCGTCTCCACCTTCCTTGGCCCCCACCCCCCTGCGGATGGAGGATGCAGGCTCAGGTTGCTTGCTACTCATTGGCCTACTCTGGAAAGCGACATTACTGGTGTCCTGAACGTTAGCAGACCAGTAGGGGGGGGAAGTTGTTGCACCCATCCCCTCATCCCTCATTCCTTGTGGTTTGCTCTGGCCTCTTCCTTGTCCGTCGTCGTTCCGACAGGCTTGTGTGGCACCGACACGGCGTGGCTTTCCCACGCTACCACGACGGTGTCCTCTCCTTGCCTTGTTGTCTCTAGGGATGCGTGTGGTTGTTCCAGCTCCCATCTGGGAGAGGCGGACGGTGCGTGCTCCTCTTAATTCTCTCGTTGCTGGACTGCCCCACCCTTTTCCTCGCCACCATTTCAGAATGGGCTTCATTTCTATAGCCCTTAGGTTCCGACCGACCGACCGACCGAGGAGGAGAAGATGATGGAGCTGCGGGGTGGAGGAGGACAGACGGAGGCAAGAGAAGGATGGAGGAGGAGGAGGAGGAGGAGGAGGAGGAGGAGGAGGAGGAGGAGGAGGAGGAGGAGGAGGAACCTCATCCTCACCCTCGCCAACAAGCGCACGCACCTTCTTTTATATACAGAAACTCCCGATCAACCGCAGAGCGGCCGGCTAGT
>CAUYUJ010008879.1:118218-135315 GCA_963575745.1 Prorocentrum cordatum | reverse complement strand
TCCTCCTCCTCCTCCTCCTCCTCCAATTCCTCCAATTCCTCCAATTCCCCCAATTCCTCTAGTTCCAAAAAAGCGTGGTCGGCTCGGCTAGCCAGCCCCCTCCCCCCTGCCGAGAACCCCTCGG
Organism: Prorocentrum cordatum; assembly: GCA_963575745.1. Taxonomy (NCBI): domain Eukaryota; class Dinophyceae; order Prorocentrales; family Prorocentraceae; genus Prorocentrum; species Prorocentrum cordatum. The sequence goes on along the minus strand of CAUYUJ010008879.1, from coordinate 135,191 downwards.
TCCTCGGGGGCGGCCGCCAAAAACCCAGACTCGGCCCCCACAGGCCTCGGACCAGGGGCCGAAACACGCGAGGGCGGAAAAGGCAGACCCAACAAAACACCAGACTGGGGCTCCCGACCAGACAGCAGGCGTTCCAGGGTCGCCCTCCCTAGACGGACCGAATCCCTGGGCCGAGACGTCCAAGGGCGACACTGCGTGGCCATGGGGTGGGTCTGCCGACGGGCATATGTGCACAGAGTGCAGAAAGCGATCGACCCGTCCCTCCCACGGACCTGACCGTCCCCCCCCCAGCGCCCCACGCACACCCCGAATGACCCACAGCCTATGCGAGGGATAAGCGACCGCCGCGGACCTGGGCTCGCCAGGGTAGGGGTGGCGAACGATCATCGATCGGAGCCCGTTCCTGGCTCAACACGTGCTGCAGCCCCAAGACCTCCCAAAACACCTGAAGGCGTGCCCACTGGGACCCAATACCAAGGAAATCACCCGGGGCGGGCAAGGCGGGGGGAGGGCCGGCCGATCGGGCCACCCCTCGCCTGCTGCCTTTTTCAGCACCGCGCCGTGGTAGCGCAGAAGATTCGTCGCGGCGACAGTCGCCGCGCTCACGCGCCTGGCAAGCTCGCTGACCTCTTCGAAGTCGGCGTGCAGCTGGGCCCCCATCTTGGCCCTCTTGTCGGCCTCGTGGTTGCCGATGTGCTAATGGGCCTTCGTGCCTGCACGCTCTGCTGCGGCCCAGCTGGCGCGGGCTCTCGTCCGACAGAGCTCAAAGCGCTCGCCCATGCCGTGGACCCTGAACCAGATCTCACTCCAGAGCTGCGCGCACTTGCATTCGGGGCCCCTGCGCCAGCCTGGCCTCTTTCCGAAAATTGCCCGCAGCAATCCTGCAGTCCGTGACCGCGCACAGCTCGCCTCGGGCCGCCTCGCGCAGCACGCGAGCCAGGGTGTAGAGCCCAGCGAAGCCGATCTCCTGCGCGACCCCAGGGACCGTGCCCATCAAGCCGCCGACGATGCCCCCATCGTCCGCACCCATGATGTCAGCCCAGCCCGTCCTCGTGAGCTCGACGAACTGCGGGAAGAAGGCCGACCCGTCGACGCAGACCGTGCCCGAGAAACCCCCATGCCGCAGGACGCCCAATCGAAGACACTTCTCGCCCTCAGCGGGGACGGGCGCCGCCTCCAGCTCGAGCGGGACGAGGCACCTCGCGAAGCCCATGTCCGCGACGTCTGCTGCAGCTCCAGCCTTGCGCACGTCCTCCAGGCCCATGTCCGTCGCAACCAGCGCCGTGCCGTCGCCAGCGAAGAGCCCGTGGTGGTGCGATCCCAGGCCAGCGCCACACCGTTGGCAATCGGCCGAAGTGGCGGCTCGCTCCGCGGACAGGTGGGTCTGGGAGACCAACCCGCCGCACACCTAGCTCTCGACCAGCGCTACCTGCTCCGCGTCGCCCTGCGCCCCCAGCACCTCTAGCGCCGCCCGCGCAGGGCACGTCGCGGGTGGCCCTGCCAGCTGCCCGTGGAAGTGCGCGGGCACAGCGCGAAAAAGGGACCTGCGCACTCCCCGCCCGACCAGCGCACTGACCATCTTCGGGCTATGGGACTTCAGGTCGATCGACTCGCCTCTGTCAGTGACCCACGCGCCCCACGACTCCGCGGCCCACCCGACGCGGCCAAGGCTGAGGCGCACAGCGCCCGCAGTCCCCGCGACCTGGCCCGAATAGGCTGGCCGCGCCGCCTCGAAGACCTTGTGCGTGCTGGTTCCAGGCCTGAGTTGGGCGAAGACCGTCTTGGCCCACGCCACCAGCAACAAGCAGTTCGCCGCGTAGGCGGGGTCTTGGCGCCATCCATGTCCAGGCTGGATAGCGAGCTGCAGCGTCCTGCTCCTCTTGCCACAGCCGCCTGCCGCCGCCTTGCCATTGGTGGTCCTGGCCTGGTCGAGCACATTGGACGGAACTCCCTTGACTCGGGCGCCATGGCGGATGGTGGCGAGGACCTGACGATAGCCCCGAGCTTGGCCCCCGCTCCCCTCAGCTGCATGTTGCGAGACGCCTTCGCCGTAGGGCGCCCCAACATTCCTCGAAGCACTCCCCACGAAGCTTTGCCGCCGAGCGCGAGGTCGATCACGGGGCTCTTGGCCTCGCGGCGCAACCTGGAGTCGCACTTCCCGAGGCGGTGGGCCGTCCTTTCGCCGGCCTCGGCGTCGCTGGACACGGTGACCCCTTTTGGTGACCGAGATGATGAAACCGTCATCCTCCAGCCTCTGGCAGAGACGCCTGGTCGCGCCGAAGATGCCGGACTCCACGTCCATGAGCCGACAGTGGGCCCTCAGGGTGACGTCATCCACGACCAGGTATGCACGGGCGCTCAGCCAGCTCTGCATGAGGAGGTCCATGGCCGCGAGGAGCATGACCCTCAGCAGGGTCGCGGCGAACGCGCAGCCCGCGACGAAAGGAGGTCCCTAGCGAGAAAGCCTCGGCCCCCCACCTGCCCAGACAGAGCCTGCGCCGTCCGCCAGGCGAGCGGGGGATGAGCTTCAAGCGCCGCGTGCGGACCCATGGCTCCGTGCTGCATCCACCAAGCCTGCATGACGCACCCGCTCGCGCGCCTTGGACAGGTCCAGCGTCGACGCCATCGAGTGCTGCTCCATCCCCTCCGCCATGTTGGCTTCGAAAACCTGGGGCCAAACTGCGTCCTCGCATGACTTGCCCTCGCCTCCATAGCAGAACTCCCCAGGGTGCTGCCTCTCCCAGTCCCGGGCTTCGCCTCGACGCATCTTCACCAACAGGCGGACCAGGCTGCTGAGGGGCTTAATCGGGCGCCAGCCCCCTCCGCCTTCGCCAAGAACACAAAGTGTAGACCATGTCGAGCTGCCCTGGAATCCTGCACGCCGCCGCCAGCAACTGCAGCTGCCCCAGCGCGACGAGGCCGTCGTCGCTCAGGTGGCCGAAGGACTGGGGCTTGATGCAGTCGACCCCCGCGGCCGCGGACCCCGTGAAGACAGCTGCCGCCCCCCTGGCGTCCTCATGCGAGGGGGGCGGCCCAACTTCCTCCAGGTCCCCGTCGGGAAGCGCCTCGAACGAGGTCCAGCGGCAGCACCTCGCCGCGGCGCCAAACCTCCTGGTACTCGTCCCTCAGCGCGTCGAGTGCGGCTGCGATCCCTGCTGGCCCCGTCGCCCCATCGAGGTCGAGCGCCCAGGCCAGCGGCGCTTTGCCGAAGCGATGCGCAGCCCCTCCACCATCTTGTGCTGCCTCACGCGCCCACATACGCCACTGCTGACTCCGCTTCTTGCCGCGGTGGCCCTCAAGCTTCGCCGCAAACCCGCGGGCCTCCTGCTCCAGTGCCTCCAGCTGGCTATAGCTGAGGTGGCTGAGCTTGTGGAGCTGGCGCGTCCACTTCCGAACTTCCTCCTCTGACATCGGGTCGCCTCCTGAGTCCCCAGCCGCCAGCGAGGCCGCCTTGGCACGCGGGACATCCAGCTGCTCCAGCGCCCTGGGAATCGCCGCCCGATCGCGCAGTGCTTCGGCGGCAGGCAAGCATCTCCCAGATGGCGGCAGCAATGCGTCGCCACCGGGCGGACACTGGGCCGCCGCTGGGGCGAGGCCCGCCTCCCGTCATCAGCGCGTCCCCCTCTGCATGCCGCGGCTCGGCCTCGCGCCCGAAGTAGAGGTGGGAGCCCTCTGGCGCCGCGCGGTGCCGCCCGAGCGAGTCGGCCTCCATCAGCTTGGCGAACTCCCCGTACAGCTGGCTCACCATTTCCTGCAGCCCCAGCTGCAAGTGCTTCGCCTCGACGGTGGCCGCCCATGCCGATGGCGAGGCTTGCGACGGCGCGGGGAAGGGGTCGTCACGCTGCAGGGCTGAATCCTGCCCCCCTTCCCCCGACGGGAGCTGGGCTGGCAGCTCGGGTCCGAGGCTGGGCCCCGCGACCGAGTCCAGCTCCCTACCGCCGCCAGCCTTGCCGCCTCCTCCTGCGTCGCCTCCCCGCTGCTGCCGCTCCGCGTCCGTGCCGTCGGTCGCGTCCGTCCTCCTGGAGCGGTCGCGCGGCTGCCCCTGGCTTTGGGGCGGGGTTGGCGGGGTGCTCCCAGAGCCGCGCCCCCCCCCGTCCAGGCCGACACGCCGCTCCCCCAGTCGCCTGCGGCCCCGCCCACGCTGCCCTTCCAGCAGCGGCGCGCTCCCCCAGCCGATAGCCGACAGCGGCCCGAAGGCCCGCGGCAACGCCGACTGCAGCCCGAGGGCCCGCGGCGCTCGGAGGGCCCGCGGGCGCCACGGGCGACTCTGCTGCCTGCCCGCCAGCAGCAGCCCCGCCACCGCCTGCGCCCGTGATCGAGGCGGGCCTGCCCTGGTCGCCGCTCGCCCCTCGGGTGCACCTGGAGGCGGGCTCCAGCAGAACATCTGGCGACTGATCCCAGCCCCTCTCGCTGTTCACCTCGAGGGTGCTCCTGGGGGCTGGGGCTTGCGTTCAATTGCCTGCGCTATCTCGCTCCGCGTCGGCGCGGGGCCTTGGCGAGCGCCGCTCTGGGATCCGCGGTTCGCGCGAGGTTGAGCCGATCTCCCGCTCGGATCGAACCGCAGCCCCCGCGCCTCCACTTTGCGCGGCAGCGTCCCGCGACCCCCCTGGCGTGACGTCCTCGTCGACCGTCGAATCACAGAGGCCATGGCCCTCGGTCGCGTCGCCGTGGAGCCCGTGGATGACCTCGGCCAAGCTCGCGCCGAGGTTCTCTCTCAGGCGCTTCAGCGAAGCCGCGCCGGCGCCGACAGGGAGCCGGTAGTCGACGCCCAGGGCGCTGGCCAGCCCGTCGACTGGCTCACACAACTCACGCCTGAGCGCGGCTCCGACTGCGCCCGTCGATTGGCCGGGCGGCAGGGCGTCGGGGGGGGGGCTGCTGCGGCTTGGTCTTCCCCTGCGCCATCTCCGAGAATGCCTCGTCCGTCTCGGCGACCCCCTGCCCTGAAGCGACGCCCGGGCGGGCTGGTGCCGCGCGCGCTCGCCGCGGGAAAGACCCACGCGCAGGAAGCTCGGGTTGCGGCCCCACGGGCCGCTGCGCAGGCAGCGTTCGCGCCGCCAAGTGGGCCGGCCTGCGCTCGGGGGCGCCCTTTCCGCTGAGCAGAGGCCGCGCGGGCCAGGGCGGCGCCAACGCCGCGCCCTGCCTGCCGCGGCCCTGCGCCCTGCCGCCCAGGCCGCTCGAAACTACGAAGAAGTCGATCTCCGACCCTGACCCGACCCGGCGCGTAGGAAGCCCAGGCGCCACGACCATGCCGTCGACCTCCTGCGGCCAGCCCCAGGCCTCCAGCCCGTGGCGCTCGCAGTTCCAATCGCCGCCGATGACGCAGGGCACCTCGGCGCAGGCGAGGTGCTCTCCCAGCTGCCCCAGGACCAGCGTCGACTCCGCATCGAGGCCTTTGGCAGCTCCCATGCGCAACGACACCGCCAGGACCCACCCTGGCACTCCACAGTTGACCCACTGCGCGATCACTCGGCCCCGTGGCAGCTTGGGCCCCTTGGGCGCATTGCCCATCCCGATGTACGTTCGCGCACCGATGCCCACGCCGCTGGACAGGCCGCCCATCTCGGCGCGCGCAGACTCGCTGAACGTCACCTCCCAGCCCTCTCTGCAGCAGGCCTGCTCAGCCTGAGACGCCGCGCCTGGGGCCACGCCCACCTCCTGCAGGAAGACCGCGTCCGCGGTCGCCTCCTGCTGCAGCCAGCGCATCAAACTGGCGGCGTTGGCTGCGTCCAGCCGCCGTGCTCCGACCTCAGCCTGGACTTGGCCTCGGCCGTCGTGCCCTCGGGCGCGCTTGGCGACGGGGAGCTCGATCCCTGCGGCCTGACGCGCCTCCTCGAGCTTGCGGCGGTTCTCGCCCTCGAGCCGGTCGACTTGGGCAGAGAAAGCCACGCGGTTGTCGTCCGCGCCCTCGGAGCCAGCGGGGTCGCCGCCCCGCTCGCCGCCTGGTGGGGCAGCAGCAGGACCTGCGGCATGCGGCCCCGCAGCAGGCTGCCCAGCAGGCTCTGCCCCTTCGCCCATGGGCACGTCCCCGCTGGTTGCCGCCACCCACTCGGCTTCGATCTCGGCCCTGATGGCGCCGACCTTCCGCTGCAGGGCCGCGCGAGAGGCCTGGAGGCTGGCAGCCTCGTCTCCGTCGGCGGCGATGGCTGCAATGGCCTCCAGCCCAGCGATGGCCTTGGCCAGCTCGACGCCACGGGCCGAGTTGGAGCCAGGCGGCAACCCTGCCGGTTCCATCCGCTTGGCCTGCTCCAGCGCCGCGCGGCCCTCGGCCTGGCGCTGGCGAGCCGCCTCGAAGACTGCCGCCGCCTCCTCCACGGCCGCCTTCGCCTGCACCAGGTTCTCGACTGCCTCCTTGTGCGCTGCCTCCTTCGCCGCCGCCTGCTTGCCCAGCTTCTCGAGCTTCCAAATACAAGACTGCAGCACCTGCGAGCAGGTATTGGGCTTGACCTCCTTCGCAGGCTGCTTCGGGGCCAGCTTGGCCCGACCCGCGTCGCTGATGAGGACGCCCCTGTCCGCCAGCAGTGCCAGGCAGGCAGCCGCCACCGCCTCCTCGCTGGCTCCGCCAGGGGCAGACGTGGTTTCCTGCTGCATCTGGGCCGTGGGCCCCTCAGAGGACTGGCCTCCCTGCGGCAACACCTTGCGACCCACTTTGTCTCGACTGTTGCCAGCTGGGGGCTGGTTGCCCGCATTGGCTCCTGCCGCCATCTCCAGTGCATGCTGGCGCACTGACAGTGGGGCCGCCCGCGCACACGATCTGCACGCCAACCTGCACGCCCAATTGCTGCTGTCTGTGCCGCACCTGCAACCCCAGGAAGGCTTACGGGGGATAGGCAGGACGGCCGCGTCGCTGTGCCGCTGCCACGGCGCTGGCGTGAAGCGCGAGCCACCTACAGCGCCAGCAGCGCGCGCCGGCTGCCGCCTGCTGCGCGCGACTTGCCAAGGCCAGTCGGCGCCGTCTGCCCACGAGACGCGCCGCGGGCGCGATCCCCCGAGCGACGGGGCGGCGGGGCCCTCGCTTGGCGCAGTGGGAGCCGAGAAAGCAGCGGAGACAGAGGAATGGTGGGAAATCCTCTCTCCGAGAAGAAACACGTTGCCAGTGCCCGTGCGTGCACGGCGCTCTGGAGTATGTACGCACACGACCCCCCACCTAGGAGAGCCCAGACAGCCTCTCCTCCTCCCTCCTCCTCCTCCTCCTCCTCCTCCTCCTCCTCCTCCTCCTCCTCCTCCTGATCCACCTCCTCCGCTTCCTCCTCCTCCTCCGCAGTACCTGCTCCGTATACTTAAGTCCTCCTCGCCGTGCCCCGCCGCTGGTCGACAAGGCGGGCCGGGCGTTTCGCCTGAGATTTCCTCAAGATATATCCTCCTGGGACTTGAGTTCTGCAACAATGTCACTGATGGAGAGCGGTCCGCTTTCAACATGAGACTCTCGTCTCAACGCCGCGCACAATCTTCTTCAACATTTGCAACCGCGTCACGGATGGAGGACGGCTTGCTTTCAAAATTGAAGCTCCCGCTTTAGCGCCGCGTACCTTTTGTCAAAAATTTTTGCAAGAGCTTCACAGATGGAGGGCTTGCAAAATGTGGCTCGGCTCCTTTCAACAGGGCATTTCCCTCAGTGAAAACGAATCCGTGGATGAGGCTATGAAGAGAAATTTGGAGGTAGTGCTTGGTGCAATTTCGTTGATGTGTCTTGGGTTAACATGGGTCCTCCCTTCCTCCTCCTCCCCCCATAGTACGTCACCCTACTGTCCCTCCTTCCTCGTCCTTCCGATACCTACTCCATCACGTTTACAAAGGAGGCGTGCATGAGGCATTTTACGCCTCATCCTGAAGGTCGTTCGAAAACTCGTTGTCGGCCTGCTCCTCCTCCTGATTTCTGAACGTCCCTGAACCTCTCTGACGGAGGCATCCACGGAACTCCAGACAACTCTGTGGGAAAACTCCACAGAGAGCAAATCATTCCACGGAGATCCAAAGAGACCCGGAACAAAAAGGAACGCAAAAATATAGTACTGATACTACTCCACGGACTTCTCCGAGGGCGCGTTCTGACAAGGACATCAAACGACACTAGACACAAGAAAACACAAAACTCCCGAGCCCGTGGTCTGGGCCGCAGGAGGAGCAGGACCCGCTCGAAGAGTGGATGTGATAACATCTCCTCAGCAGAGGGCGGGGGGCGCGCCCGGTGAGCAACGGTATGGGTAGATTTAGATGAAGAATCTGTACAAGCATAAACAGTTGGAGTTCCGCGCGGACTTTTTGGATCCGCGCTGGACCCCCCTCCCTGGTGCGCGGAGTGCTCCAGGGGCGGCGCCAGAGGCGCCGCCAGGGGGGCTCAGCGCCGATGCAGGAAATCCGCGCGGAACTCCGACAAATTCCGTTTGCGTTGATGTTTCTTCTTCGGACCTTGTCCTCCTCCAGAACCGGTCCCCCCCTCGACCGGACGCTCGGAACGGGCACGGAACAAATCGGTACGATGTCCAACAACATATATCAGATGTATGTGTATATATATATATACATATATATATAGGTATGGCATGGGGGAGGGGCAGAGGACACATCAGCACGATGACACAAACGGCGACACAAGCGCGCAGCCAATGAGCTACCTCAAACGCCGTGCAAATGACGCGTCCAAACACGTAGGTGAGCAGTCCAGCGAGCGATGGCGTATATGAATGGTCACTGTGCGGAGGTAGGCACAAAACTAAAGGGGCAACGATAGGGGGGGACTGGCACAGGGGGAACAACGACCTGGAATCGGCGATACATCGCCTACAGATCGACGATAGGCCCCCGATAGCGAATCCCAGCGTTCCTGGGCGGGGCGGGGCTATCGGGCCCCTATCGGGGATCAGTGGTCGATTGGGGGCCGATGCATCCCGCCCTGTGCCTATCCCCCCCTATTGCTGCCCCCGAAAGCTGACAGAAGAAATCGCGAGGTATCGCGGGGAAGTGAAATGTGGCGCATCCCAGGGCACCGGTCATGGACACGGGCGATCGCGCACCGTGCACAGCAAAGGGAGGAGGAGACGGAGGAAGAGCACCGATACATGAAGATAAAACTTCCATGCGACCGTGGAGCGATACGAAATCACCCCAGTTCGTATCGGTGACACTGGGCGGAGAAGGGGAGGACGAGCAGGAGGAGGAGGAGGAGGAGGAGAGGAGTGAGGAGGAGGATGGAGGAGGAGGAGGAAGGAGGAGGAGGAGAGGAGGAGGGAGGCGAGGAGGGGGGAGGCACAAAGGCGCACTCCAGAATTTAGCAAAACTCACGATAATGTACAAGCCCGTGGAGCGATACGAAATCACCACAGTTCGTATCGGTGACACGGGGCGGAGAAGGGGAGGACGTGCAGGAGAGGAGGAGGAGGAGGAGGAGGAAGAGGAGGAGGAAGAGAAGGAGGAGGAGGAGGAGGAGGAGGAGGAGGAGGAGGAGGAGGAGGAGGAGGGAGGAGGGAGGCACAAAGGCGCACTCCGGATTATAGTAAAACTCACGGTGATGTACAAGCCGTATTGCTAGCGAACAATTATGCCCCACATAACACCCGTGGAAGTCATCTGCTGTCACAGGCGGCGGCCAGGCACAAACGCGCAGTAACATCTTTGGTCAAAGAGTACCCCACTTGCAGCTCTTATGGCTGCCCAGCCATAGCTGGGGGAGGAAAGAACGGCCACAATCCACAAGAGGAGGAAGAGGCAAGAGACCACGACGAACGACGACAGAAGAGGAGGGAGCAGAGCAAGGCGGAGGGAAAACTGCCTCGCACGCAATCTATCGGCCACGCGGCTGGGACAAAGTCTACTGGGCCTCCGCACAGCGAATCTCATGTCACGGACTCGGTGCGCGGCCTCATCGAGACTTCCAATGGCAATCCACGGCCGGGTAGGCCGGTACACCTAGAAACGAGGGAGCGGGAGAGGGAGAGAACCGCGCAAGGCGGAGAAGGAGGAACTGCCGCGCACGCAAGCTATCGGCCACGCGGACTGCGACGATGCCCAACAACACATGTTGTCCAACATCGACAGCCGCCGCTGTTGGGCCAGCGGCCTTCTGTCTCACATGGACAACGTCCGCGGCGGCGCGGAAAGCGAGTCTTGTTCAGAATGAACAGGAACTGCTGCTGGGCATCGTACCCATACTTTTAGTACCCATTTATGGCCTCCTAGATGGGACTAGAATAGATGTGGTCGGAGGATCGCGCCGCATCGGCGATGCATCGGCGATGTCTCGGCGATGCATCGGCGATGCATCGGCGATGTCGGCGTGGGGAGACACGGTCTCCACATCGAGCCGCATCGTCGATGCATCGGCGATGCGGTGCGATCCTCCGACCCCATCTACTCGGACCCTATCCACGAGGCCTGAACCATTGCGATCGTGCCGAGAGGAGAGCGCCCCAAAGCCCCGGCCATCGGTGCCCGGGCCCCCCCGGGGCGTCCGAGGCATCGGGAGGCCCCCCGGACGTCCGAGGCCTCGCGAGGCCGCGCGCGGCGAGGCTACAGGGCGGGGCCGGGCGCCCACGGGGCAGAGCACTTGTCGGGGACCGCCACAGACCTCCTCCTCCTCCTCGTCTCCTCCCCCTCCTCGCCCCTCCACCTCCTCCTCCCCCTCCTCCTGCCTCCTCCTCCTCCTCCTCTCCCCCTCCTCCTCCCCCCTCTCCATCTCCCCTTCTCCTCCTCCCCTCCTCCTCTCTCCTTCCCTCCTCCTCCTCCTCCTCCTCCTCCTCACTCCTCCTCCTCCTCCTCCTCCTCCTCCTCCTCCTCCCTCCTCCTCCTCCTCCTCCTCCTCCTCCTCCTCCTCCTCCGTCCCCTCCGCCTCCTCCTCCTCCTCCTCCTCCTCCTCCTCCTCCTCCTCCTCCCCCCTCCCTCTTCTCACCCCCCCCTCCCCCCCTCCCCTTCCTCCCCCCCGTCACCTCGCTTTCCTCCATTCCTCCGACCCTCGTCCTCGTCCTCCTCCTCCTCCTCCTCCTCCTCCTCCTCCTCCTCCTCCTCCCTCCTCCTCCTCTCATCATCATCATCCTCCTCCTTCCTCCTCCCCCTCCGCTATTTTCCGCTATTTGCAGCGCCTTGAAGGTTTTGATTCCTGAAGCGCAATCTCCTCCTCCTCATCCTCCTCCTTCTCCTCCCTCCTCCTTCCTCCTCCTCCTCCTCCCACCCCCCTCTCCTCCGCCTCTTCCTCCTCCTTTTCCGCCTCTTCCTCCTCCTCCTCCTCCTTATCCTCATCCTCCTCCTTCTCCTCCTCCTCCTCCTCCTCCTCCTCATCCTGCTCGTCCCCTCCTCGTCGTCTTCCTGCTTCTCCCCTCATCGTCCCCTTCACCTGGGCAGCTCAGCCTGCCCGTGACCAGCGTGGCGGCGTGTAGGGCTGCATACACGTGGGGGCGAGCCCCTGGGAGAACACAATCACAGCGTTCCTTGTGGTAACTAGCACGAAGGGGATCGATGTTCCTCCTCTTCCTCCTCCTCCTCCTCCTTCCGCCCTCTTCCCTCTCTCACTCCCGTCCTCTTCTCCTCCCGCTGCTGCTCCCGCTCCTAGAGGCCACCCAGATGGGGCCGGAGGACCGCGCCGCATCGTCGATGCATAATCGATGCATCGGCGATGCATCGGCGACGTCGGCGATGCATCGGCGGCGCCGGCGTGGAGAAAGTCGGGCTCCACATCGAGCCGCATCGGCGATGCATCGGCGATGCGGCGCGATCCTCCGACCCCATCTGCTCGGACCCCTTCTGGGGAGCCTAGAGCCTCCGCGCTCGCTTTCCCGGTTCTCCTCCTCCTCCTGGGATCGCTCTCCTCCTCCTCCTCCTCCTCCTCCTCCTCTCCTCCCTCCTCCTCCTCCTCCTACCGCTCTCCTCCTTCCTCCTCTCATCCTCCTCTCCTCCTCCTCCCCTCCTCCTCCTCCTCCTCGCTTCCCTCCTCCTCCTCCTCCTCCTCCTCCTCCTCCTCCTCCTCCTCCTCCTCCTCCTCCTCCTCCTCCTCCTCCCCCTCGAGACCCGATGCCCCGAGCTGGCACGCCCGATGTGTGGCTGCGGCCAGACGCGTGGGCACGCTCTGCCCAGAGGCAGCTGCGGCCCGGAACCGACAGCGGCCGCTGCTCGGCGTGCGACCCTCGCCCTCGGAAGACGAAACCGGGGCGCATCGGGAATCTCTGAGATCCGGCGGCTCTGGAAGGTGCCTCGGGCGCCACAGCCTTCTCAGCGCGTCCCGGAACGCTCTGAGGGCGTTCCGGAACGCTGTCGAACATATTGATCCTCGTCCTAGCTCCGCCCGGCTCTATCTCTTTCTCTCTCTCTCTCTCTCTCTCTCAAGTGGACAGCGTCCGCGGCAACGCCAACAGCGAGTTCTGTTCAACATATCTACACAGGAGGAGCTGCCGGTCCTCGTCGCCACTCTTTCCGTACCCATTCCGATTATCCGGAACAGGGCGGAGAACCTCTGGGCTGGGAGGCGACCAAAGGGTCTCAGCTGGATGGGCCCCGAGTAAAATCTGCTAAGACGGGGGGATGAGGGCCACTCTGCTCAGAATCGGTCCCCAAACCCCTCCTGGGCCAGACCGGGGTAACTCTTCACGCTAGAGATCCGTTTCTGCCGGTCCCGGGCCCCGAAAACGGCCCCCGGGGACCAAAAGCGGCAACAAAAATCTCCTCGAGCCCAGAACCTCGAACCTCGTCCCCCCCCTTTCCTGCTGGCCGCAACCAGTGCTGGGCCACCTCAGACCCCAGCTGACTCCATCTTTGACTCCACCGTCGAGGGCCCTGCGCCTGAGGGGGAACGAAAGGGGGGGAACGGCTGGGGGGGAAACATCGACCTGGAATCGGCGATGCATCGCCGATTAATCGGCGATAGGCCCCCGATCGCGAAACCGCACGTTCCTGGGCGGGGTGGGCCATCTTGCCCCTATCGGCGATCAACGGGCGATTGGAGGTAGATGCAATCCCCTCGGGGCCCACCCCTGCGCGGACAGCAAGCGACCACAACCACATCGAGGACGCACCCTGGGAGATATTTTTGCCGTGCCAACCAGTCGCCAGAACACCAAAACCTGGTAGGGGTTGTGGTCGACGTGGGCGTCCCAAACGGCCAAACCGACCGTTTCCACCACCAGAGGGCGGATATCGAGATCGCCGCGTTCTCCCCTCGGGAGAGGCCAAGAGGGGGGTGTCCAAAAGGGGGGGGTGCAAATCATGACCGGCGGCATGCGCGCGGCCCAGCGGGGGGGGCCTGGGACGCCATGAAACAAGAAAAGGCGCCATGAAATCGGAGGAAAAATCAGGGCCCGCGCCATGAAATCCCCCCCCCCCCTGTCGTCACCCCCCTCTGTTCCGCTCCCGATCCCCCGAAGGACTCGCGCCCAGACCCTCCCCCCTCCGGTGCCCCTCGCCCCGGGGGACGCCCGCGCCGCGGCGGGCCCCATGGGCGGGCGACGCCTGCCGGCGCCCGCGGCGAGTGGGGCGGCGTCAGCGGGATCGGGGCCGCCGCCTGGGAGGTGCCCTGCGCGGCGCGGGCGCCCTCGCCCCCCCGCCACACTCAGACAAGGCCAGGACGAAGATTTTTTGTTTTTTGCCGACGAGCGCTCTGCAACGGCAGAGTGAATATGTCACGGAATACCTCTTGGAGGTTGTGAACATGTCAAATGGTCAGACGGCAGTTGTATGCCAGAAAAGGCCTGCGCGAACCAGGCCTCAAATGGTCAGAAGGCCAGGACGAGGATCAAGTCGGGTGAGGATGAAATCGAGAGCCTCTGAGATCTGGCGGCTCTGGGGGATGTCCCGGGCGCCGCGGCCTTCTCAGCGCGCTCTGGGACGCTCTCGGAGCGCTCCGGAACGCTCTGGAACGGACGGTCCTCGTCCTGGCCCCGTCCGACACCTGCTCCTCGCTCCTCGCTCCTGGCTCCCCACTCACTCCTCCGCCTCCCTCTTCTCTACAACTGCCCAACACGAATACAACTCTCTCCCCTCTCTCCCGAAGATGGCCGGGGAGTGGCCCACCCCCCTCCGCGTACGGTGTTTTTTTGGGCTGTCACAGGATGTCATGATTTGATATTTCCGATGCCTGGTGTGCAATCTGATTGTTTTTTCTCGTGTTTCAGAACGGTGTTCCGGCTGCAGCGTTGGCCTCATTTTGGGAGCGGCGCTTTGCTCCCGTTGTTCCGAATGGCACTCTCGCCCCAGCGCGTGCCGCCTCTCTGCATTCGAATTATTATTGTCATTGTTGTCGTCCTCCTCATTTCCACTTCTCCGCCTCCCCCCTGTGCTCCTATTCCTCTCGATCCTTCCACTCCCGCTTCTGCTGCTGCTGTTCGTCCTCGTCCTCCTCCTTCTTCGCCCTCCTCCTCCTCGCCTCCTCTTCCTGCTGATCCTCCTGCGCATCCGCCTCCTCATCCTCCTCCTCCTGCTCCTCCTCCTCCAATGTACGCTGCTCCCTTTTCCCCATCGCGCATGACTCGATTGGGGCCTTTTGGATTTCCAGATCCGCTATGACACACGTCGGTGGATAGAGCACTACAGTTACTCAACAATTACACCTTATGAATCATAATCCCCCCTCTTCACTGACTCTGCGCGGAAGATGTCTGGCTCTGTCCGCATGCTGCGTTTTATCAAGCAGGGTCTCTAACTTTGAGTTTGTTACTGTTCATTTGCAATCCGATTGCGCTCGGTGCTTCAACCTGGTGTTCCCGCTGCAGCGTGGGCCCCATTTTCGGATCGGCGCTTTGCTCCCGTCGTTCAGAATGGCGTACTGGAAAATCGGTTTCGTGCATCCGATATCCAAATTAGTATCAGCGCCCGCGAAGATTTGTTCGCAAATCACAATCCTCCGTTATCCCTGTCGCCCGCGGGGGGCCTGTGGGAAGCAGTATTTCAGGATCTGCAGATCTGGCTGGACCTGAAAATTGTAGAATCGACCTGAGCCTGCCCGCAAAAGGCCACTGAGCGTAACGCGCCGGACGATGATAGGCAAGTCCGATCTGAAAACGTTCAGCTCGACCTGAGATTTTCCAGGTGCCCCCCGTGTATGGAATTCAATAGCCCGGTGGCGGTTTCCGATGGAACGCACCTTTTTCGGGTCGACCTGAACGGGCTCCCCTGTCAAAAACCATGGGAGATGCGCGCCAGCGGAAGCTTTCCAAGTCCGACCTGATTTTTCCTGGCCGACGGCAACGTCATGAGGTGCCCCCCTTTATAGAAACTGATACGCGTGGGTCACGTTTTCCGAGTTATACCCCGCTTGGCGATTGAATGAACGAAAGGGGACCCGAAGGGACCTGAAGATGCAGCCCCGAGGCGGTTGCAGCCCATCGGGCCACTGCCGTGACCGATGGCACTGTATGGGACCCCGTTTGCCGCACGGGGGGCACTGCACTTGAATGCATCTGCCAGGGCTCACTCGGCGGCGAGCCTGTGGGGGGGAAGTGAGAAAGGCGGGCCTTCTCATGAGGCTCGGAAGTCCCCTGGCCTTCTGTGAGGCTCTCTGGGCCTTCCCAGAAGACACGGACAACTTCCGAGAAGGCGCGAGGGCGTCTGAGAAGTCCCGCCGCCTTCTGAGAGGGCCTTGTCCTTCTCGCTTCCTCCCCCCGCCTCCGCCGACCCACTCACTCACGACAGGCATGCACGGCCATGCCCTGTGTTCACGTTACGCTGCGCACGACATTTGGCCGCGAAGCTCTCGCAAAAGGTCATTGCTACTCTCCTTGTCTCCCTTGAAAGCCGCAGGGGAATGGAACGTCCCCCTCCACACACTGTGCTCTAACATAGAAGATTTAGAACACTGGCATGTCCTGTGGATATTTGAATCGGAGCTTTCCCGGTGTCTCCAAACGGTGTTCCCACTGTAGCTCTGGCCTCCTTTTGGAATCGGGGATTTGCTCACATCGTCCCGAATGGCGCTCGTGTCCTTGCGCGGGCCACTCTTCTGGATCCGAGTGTTTCGTCGATGTCGTGTCCAGCTCCATCATCCTGCTCCTCCTGCTTCTCCGACTAAAACTCCTGCTGCTGCTGCTGTTCCTCCTCGTCCTCTTCCTTCCGCATGTTCCTTGCCTTGCCCCTGCTCTCGTCCTCATCCGCCACCTCCTCCGCCAATGTACGCAGCTCCCCTGTTCCGATTGCGGGTGACACGATGTGACGTGGTCCTGTTTGGAATTCCAGGTCCGCTATCGCACGCGTCGGAAGAGAAAGAAAACATCAGCGCAACGGGGAAGGGATGGGAGGGAGGGGTAGGATGTCAAAGAGAGCGCGTTTCACGGGTGATTGCCTTGGGAACGGCGACGATGACCAGAGGCAGCCCAAGGGGGGGGATTCAAACCCGCCCCCTCCCCTGGCGGTGGCGACGGCGGGGACGCAGCGATGATACCACCACCACCGCCGCCTAAACCCGCCACCACAATGGTACCAACCCACCACACAACCACCGACACCACCACCGCAGCCACCACCACCACCACAACCACCACCACCACAATTCACCATCACCACCACTACCACCACAAAAACCCACCACCACTACCACCATCACCACCACAATCTACCACACAACCACCACCACCGCCACAACCACCACCACTACCAGTAGCACAATCCACCACCACCGCCACCTCCACAAACCACCGCCACCACCACAACCCACCACCACCACCAACAAACCACCACCACACCACCACCAAACCACCACCACCACCACAACCCACCACCACCACCACCACAAACCACCACCACACCACCAACAAACCACCACCACCACCACCGCCACCACCCGCCACCACAACCACCACCACCACAACAAACCACCACCACCACAACCACCACCACCGCCACCACCACCACCACCACCACCACAACCCACCACCACCACCACCGTCGTCGTCGTCGTCGTCGTCGTCGACGCTCCCCGCCACCGCCGCCCGCCGCCGCAGGCGCCGGCGCCGCGTCAGAAAAGGAAGTCGTTGTCCCCGCCGCCGCCGCCGCTGCCAGCCGCA
>CAUYUJ010008879.1:83218-115718 GCA_963575745.1 Prorocentrum cordatum | reverse complement strand
AGGAGGAGGAGGAGGAGGAAGGAAGGAAGGAAGGAAGGAAGGAAGGAAGGAAGGAAGAAGGAAGGAAGGAAGGGAAGGAAGGAGGGAGGAGGAGGAGGAGGTGGAGGAGGGGAGGAGGAGGAGGAGGAGGAGGAGGAGGAGGAGGAGGAGGAGGAGGAGGAGGAGGAAGAGGAGGGATCGGTTGCACGATACTGAGGCGAGAGGCCAGAGGCCGCCTGCCGGGCCTCCTCGCTGGAGCGCGTCCCCCGGCCAGTCAGCACCTCGGCGTCCTCGCGAGGAGGGCCCCCTCAAGCACACCGGTACGGGGCACGGAATGTGCGACCGGCAGACGCGGGGCACCCAGACCAGCGGGTTCGAAGTTCGAGGCCCCTGGACGTATTCGTCGGCTCCTGGAGGCTTCCCTCCCTCAGGGTCCTTTCCAGCAGCTGCGCCTCACCGAGAGCGTTCAAGGGGTGTCTGGATCGTCCCGAGCGGCCGCTGGAGGACCGGGTTATGGCCCGACTAGCAGACGTCCCACGTCTGGTACAAGTACACCCTCGTGGCAGAATGCCCTAAACAACATGAACATGAGCCAGAGAGAGGGCGGCATAAGAGTGACCAACTGTAGGGATAGGTAAGAGATAAGGAAACAAAGGGAGACAACGGGAGTCAACGAGAGACAACGGGGGACAACGGGAAACAACCGGAGACAACGGGAGACAACAGGCGACAACGGGCGACAAAGAGAGGCAAGAGACAACGGGCGACAGTCGACGCCCGATCGATTCCGGAGCACGGTCCCTCCGCACTCAGTTTCTCAAAATAAACCCCACCAGCTCTTCGGGCGTAGGTGGTCTAACGATATCCGTATTTCCTCTTCCAAAATTATGTTCCCTGTGGGGAGAGGTAGCCTCCCCCTCCCCTCCCCGTTTTTTTGTTTGGCAGGGTCGCGGGTCGTCAAGGCGCCTAAGAGGGCCTA
The DNA here is from genome assembly GCA_963575745.1 of Prorocentrum cordatum. NCBI lineage: Eukaryota > Dinophyceae > Prorocentrales > Prorocentraceae > Prorocentrum > Prorocentrum cordatum. Next base: position 114,760 of record CAUYUJ010008879.1, on the reverse strand, counting down.
AGACGGCTCCAAGAAGGCTCCCGATGCTTCCAGATTGCCTCCAAAACGGCTCAAGATAGCTTAAGATGGGTCAAGACATCATCCAGCATTCCTTGAAGAGGCCCCAAGAGGATCGCAAGACGGCTTCAAATGCTCTCGGACCCCCCTCTGGAACCCGCCAAGACACAAAGATCCTGCAAACTCCTGAAGAAATTGCGATTGGCTTTCGTGGCCTCAAGATGGCCCCAAGACTGCAGAAGAGAGCACCCGAAAGGCCTCCCAAACGGTCCCGAGAGCGTCCAAGAGCGCCCCAAGAGGGCCCCAAGAGACGGCTTTGAGGGCCCTCGAGGGGGGGGCAAAATAAAGGACTCCCCCCCCCCCCTTTTGTTGGTTGGCTTCCAAGGTGGCACCAAGAGGCCGCCTAGGGCTCTCAATATGTCCCCAAGAGGGCTCCAAGAGGATCCAAAAACCCAAAAATTAGCCCCAAGAGGACGACCTTGAAGTCGACGTTTTTCAATCTCAGCAGTCGCAGCTGCCCAGCCCCTTGGACAACGTCAACTGCGTCGGCGTGGCAACTTCCGCAAATTGAGGCCCCATGGGGGTTCGCGCCCGGCAAGAAGGCCCACCGTGACCGAGCAGAGCACCTGCAAAATCCACTCGTCCAGCAGCCGCTCCGACGCAAGTGGTCGGTCAGGGCCAGGGGCCGAAGGTTCTGCCCGACAGAGGGGCCCCTGAAGCGCCTTCAACGACGGAGTAGGCAAACACGGGGCTTCGTAAACAGTGAGGCGCTTGGCCAGGTAATGGTCCTCGACTGCTACTCTGCCGCGGAAAACGGAGGCCCAGTGGCGGAGAAGCTGTGGGGGCATGGGGGCGTCGCCGCGTAAAATCTCACCTTGGTGGCCAGGACGCTCCACGCGAATGCCAGAAAAAATGTGAAAGCGTCGGCGGCATGGCGCACGCAGCTGCGCGCGCCGGCCAGCAGCGCGATGTAGCTTCCGCGCTTGCGGTGCCAGGGGCTGGCGCAGCCGCGCCGCGTCCTCCGCGCGCTGGGCCGCAAAGCTCTGCCGGCGTTCGTGCTACTGGGCGTGGAGGTGTACCGACTGGTTCAAGAATGCCTCGGGGCCGCGCAGCACCGCACCTGTTTCGCCAACGAACACATGGAAGGATCAACACTCAGTGGTGTCAATGATAGTCTGGGCCAGGGCCGCGCCCTGCCGCCAGATGACCCTTGTAATAACCCTGACACTTTTCCGCTGGCCATCGCCGACTTCCTCGGGACCGCCACCGAATGGCAGCCGCTGGAGCTCCTTGCGGGTCAGGCGGGCCGCTTGGCGCATCAGAATTTTGACAAAAGCCCAGCGCTCCGTTGTGCCCAAGGCGTCCGTGTCAGCGCAGTCGAGCAACGCCTCCACATGCAGCGCAAACGAGGCGACCTCATGATGTTTTCCGGTATGGCCTGCGCGTCGCGGGGCGATTCCGTTTTCAGCCGCATCGGACGGCATGGTCGTTGAGGCCCCAGTCCGGCAAGGAAGCTGCCTCCTGCCAGATCTCCAGCACGATGTCCGTCTCAACCGCCCAAAGCGATCGAAGTGATACGAATACGAGTTCAATGTCGGACCTGCTCTGGGACGCCTCGGAGAAGCACGTCGGGAGCTCACAACAGATCTCTATCTTGGAGCTCCGTAAAAAACGTCGCCAGAAGGATTGGCCAGACTAGGCGCAGTGCCATACCGAGCCGACTTCCCGTGGAATCAGGGGGGGCAATCCGCCGTCAGCAGGAAGAGGAGGATGGGTACGCGACTGTTGTACACCACCCCAACAAACATGTTGGTCCCACAAAAATGTTGGTCTTGGCAACCCCTTGGAATACTATTCGCGTACACCACCCCGACGAACAAGCTGACCAGGCACAAGGTACGCGCACGGGCGGGAGCCATAAATCACCCCCCGAAGGGAGAAGGAGGAGGAGGAGGAGGAGGAGGAGGGGAAGGATGATGAAGAGGAAGAAGAGAGAACCCATCACTGCCCGGTACCGCCGAGGAGTAACACGCACACTGAAATCCCGCCGGCGGCGAGAGGGGGAAGGGGGGGACGAGGATCGAGGATCGAGGGATCGAGGAATCCGAGGGAGGGGAGGGATGATCGGAGAATGCGTAAGGCATCGAGTGTTTCAGCACAATGTCCGGCCCTTCCTCAGCTTCGGCCGTTTCTTGACGGCGCCCGGGGGCCCAGAGTCAAAAATAGTCAAAACAGCACGAAGCTTCATCAACTGACTATTTCTTAACCCTTCTCGCATACTCCTCCTGTAGAGGGACATGCCCTACTTGAAACTAAGAGACCCCAGAGCGAACGACCAGGTCCTGAGGGGAACGGGCACTGGACCCCGGGGCCCTCCCCCAGGACGAGAGGCGCACAGCACAGTCCAGCCGCATTACAAGGATGCGCGGTAAGGGCGCAAGGGTGTGCTGTTCCCATCGTGCCAGAGTTCAGGACCACATCTCAGAAATAACTTCGAGCACCCCGAAGAGTATCGTCACAGTGTCTGCTCGAAGCGCTGGCGGCGGCCGATCGAATACCGCCTCCCAGGGCCCGACAAGTAAAAGCTTTGCAATTTCGATACCTGCTTGGTGAATGTCGGGTGGAACATCATAACCTGCGAGAGCAATGTCAACGTTTTTCCGTTCAGGCCAGCGAAAGTCGCTAAGGATAGGCCGAAAGGGCAAGGATGCAAGGGTCACTTTTTTACCCAGGGGAAGGTTGCCCATCCTTCCTATGCGGGTTGACGGTAGCTTCGTGCGGCGTCGGCGCGCGCAAAGCTTTTGGACGACGCCTCGATCATTCAGCCTCGAATCGATCGCGGCCCCGATCGTTCGAGGTTGAGTTCCGTCGGGTCCAATGGCGTCACCGTGTCCCTCGGTGCTCCTGCGTCTAGGGGGCAACGATGAGGGGGGACTGGTATAGCGGTGGATGCATCGACCTGGAATCGGCGATACATCGCCAATAGGACGGCGATAGGCCCCCGATAGCGAATCGCCCCTATCGGCGATCAGTGGGCGATTGGGGGTCGATGCATCCCCTCCTATGCCTATCCCCACCTATTATTGCCCTTGAGCGTCGCAGAATTCAAACTTGAACGTCTTCGCCGGTGTCGCCGGCGCGCCATCGCCGCATGAACCTATCGTATCATCAATCATTTCCAGATAAACCTGGGGCCCGTGGAGAGCTCAGAGAGGCCCAAAACGGCGAGAGGCCTCAGGACCTGTCTTGCTCGGGACCCGCTTGCTCCATGGCGGCGTCGGTCGTCGTCGAGGCTGCCGTCGTCATCGTCGTCGTCGTCGTTGTCGCTCGTCTTCTCGACGGGGCGAGGGGGCACCGGGCCCTGTCCTCCTGCTGCTTGTCGTCCGCAGCGAGGTTGACCGAGGCTGCTGGGCTGCCCTGGCCAGCCCACCGGGGGGCCCGCCGCGGGAACGAGCCCATCATCATCATCATCATCATCATCATCATCATCATCATCATCATCATCATCATCATCATCATCATCATCATCATCATCATCATCATCATCATCACCATCATCATCATCAGCATCATCATCATCATCATCAGCATCATCATCATCATCATCAGCTCATCAGCATCAGCATCATCATCAGCATCATGATCGTCGTCATCATCATCGTCATCATCATCAGCAGCATCATCATCATCGTCATCGTCGTCATCGCCATCATCATCACAATCATCAACATCTCCATTATCAGCATCATCAACATGAACATCATAATCTTCCTACTCCTCCTCCTCCTCATCATCATCATCACCGTCATCAGCATCATCATCCTCATCATCATGCTACTTACCATTATCATGATGATCATAATCATCATCATCATCAACATCGTCCTCATTATCATCATCATCACCATCATCACAACCATTATCATTATCCTCATCCTCATCATGATCATGATCATCATCCCCGTCGTCGTAACCGTTATCGTCATCATCACCATCACCATCACCATCACCATCACCATCACCATCACCATCACCATCATCATCATCATCATCATCATCATCATCATCATCATCATTACCATCACCATCAAAATCGCCATTGCCAGTGTCATGATGATGACGATGATGATCAGCATCATCATTCTCATCATCATGGTCATCATCATCAGCAGTACCACCGCCACCATCATCATCATCATCATCATCATCATCATCATCATCATCATCATCATCACCTTCATCATCATCATCATCATCATCAGTATCGTCATCGTCATCGTCATGCTTATCATCAGCATCCTCCTCCTCCTCCTCCTCATCGTCACCAACGGCGACCTCGTCATCATCATCATCATCATCACCAACATGGTTATCGTAATCGATATCGCCATCGTCATCATCATCATCATCATCATCATCACCAACATGGTTATCGTAATCGATATCGCCATCGTCATCATCATAATCATCATCAGCATAAGCATCGCCAACCCCATCGGCATCAGCATCATCATGATTATGATTATGATGATGGTCGTCAGCATCGTCGTTATCATCATCGTCATCATAAGCATCCCCATCATCACTATGGCCATCATCATCATCATCACCATCATCATCACCATCATCATCACCATCATCATCATCATCATCATCATCATCATCATCATCATCATCATCGGCATCATCGTCAGCGTCATTGTCATCGTCATCGTCATCAGAAGCACCACTATCACCATCATCATCACCATCGTCATCATCATCGTCGTCATCAGCATCAGCATCATCAACATCATCATAATCATCATCACCATCAGCATCATCATCTTCATCATCATCGCCAGCGTCAGCAGCAGCAGCGGCATCAGCAGAATCAGAAGCAGGGAGATGGGGCCTCCTAGTAGTTACTCCTCATCATGAGGAGTGCTGGAGGGGATTTTGTGGGAGGTCCTCGTAGGAACACTTGGGCGCGATTGAACCCGATCGAGGTGCCGCTCGGCCAGATTAGGCCCACGATGACAAAGTAGGACAGCTTCCGGCCAGAGAGAGGGAGACAGAGAGAGAGAGAGGAAAAAGAGAGAGAGAGATGCAACGACCGAGCGTTGCAGGACTCTCATCCCAGAGCTGGGGGGAGAGGAGATGCGAGGCGGACTCGGCTCACCGCAGACACTCCGCCTGCAACTACGGTCCACGAGGTGCTCCACGTGCTGTGGCCAATTTCCTCCGCTGCGCCGCTGTCCACAAAAGTACCGCAAGCTCGTCCCGGAGAAGGGAGGACAAAGGGAAACAGAAACGAGAAAGGAAGGAAGAGAAAGAGGAGAGGAGAGGAGGGAACCGTGAAAACGCAAGGTAAATTATGGGAACCGTAATATCTGAATGCACGAAGATGGCTACGCGAATAACACGGGCACGTGCTCAGGCTGGACTGCGCGCCGCCGAAATCACACGGCAACGGTTTGCCGCGAAATGTCAGTCTCAACCTGGGATAGATGCTCGGGCACAGGGAAGCAACGGAAAAAAGGAGGCAACTAATAAGAGAGGCAAGGCAGGCAAAGAGCAAAGATCAATCGGACACTTACCGTTCGATTCTGGTGCTCACTCGGGTCTGCTAATGCCCCGTCGGCTACAACACGCAAGCCGTGCTGCAACCAACGAAGCCCCGTAAACAGTTGCAGTGGGGGGAAACGTTCGCCTGTTTAGGCAGGCCCATGGTGGTTTGTACTTCACTCCACCCCCAAAGGCGCATTGGCCTCCCCACAGCGCCAAATACTCCCGAAGACCCCATGGGACTGGCCGAAGCCGGCAACAAAAAACACACACACACACAATAAACACGGGGAGAGGGAGAAACACACAACTGGGGGAACACAGTAGATCATTACGTGCTCACGACAACCGTTGCTGCCCCACGAACGCAATTCGCAGAGACAACCCCTCATCGAAAACATACTGAATCACATTTGCGAACACAGTTCGCCTGGGCGGCTGTCTCTCCTCAGTTCTGCCACGTCACAAGTTGCGAATATAGTTCGCCTGCACGGTTGCCTCTGTCTCTCATGTCGCACTCGCGAACGCAAGTTGTGAGATGCGACCGCTGACGAAAGGCCCTGCAGCCCGAATACATGTAGTGAAACTGCCGGCTGTGCATTCCACACGTCGCTCTGAGGTAGCTGCGCTGAAAACTGGGCGCGTTATTATTGCGCCTGTCGTCGCTCAGCCTGACCACGGGGCGGTCGTACTTGAGCTTCCCGCACATCACGTCAAATATCAGCTCCCGGCCGATGTTCCTGTGGTCATGGGGTCATCCAAATGTCACGAGTACCACACCAGAGCACGTCGGTGATCTGATTGGTACAGAGTTGGTCAGAGAACCATCGCAAATGGCCTGGCATGCTGCGCTATGACGGCGGATGCACAGGATCCGCGGCGACGGTCGCGAAGACTGACATGCCGTCCACGACAAGGGCTGCAGGAATAGCATAACCTTCTTGCCCCTTCAGTCTCCTGATCTCCTCGGCTGAAACTGGGGGGGAGACGCGTGGACTTGTGCCTCGGCCCAGGCGCGCGCGAAACATTCCTGAGCTTCAACGAGGAAGCGTCCAGCAATTGCGTTGCCGGCGCTTCCTGCACAGCCGTGCTCAACGTGTCCACCGCCGTCAAGACCGCGGTCATCGAGCGCGGCGCCGATCTCCTGACCAAGGAAGAGGTGCCCAGGCTGTCCAGGGCGGTGTCCACCGCCACCCTCGAGGAGCTCACCGTCTGTGTCAAACTCAAATGTTTCGCTGCGACCATTCAAAGGCGCCCGAAACGTCATGGTTCATGGATTCTACGCTCGTCCCCAAGTGTAAACGCCAGAAGGGCCCCGACGGCAAGACCGCGCGGATCCTCTGGTGCCGCATGGCGCTCGGAGGCATCAGCGACATGGGCGCCGGCGCCCTGGAGATGTTCTGAGGGACCGCTAAGCGCGCCTCGCAGCGCATCTTGTCATCGGAGGCGGCGCCCCGCCCAAAACGGTCGACGTCGCCGTGGACGTCTAGGAGGTTTTCCTGCGGGGTATGACGTATGCCGAAATGCAGAAACAAGGCGAAGCGCCACGCGAGGTGACCTTCACCTTGTGGCCCGGCAGTGCAGCTATCCACTGACAGGTGTCCGGCTACGAGTCCTTCAACGAGAGGATCGAGCGCCTGCGTTGCGTCGAGCCCGGCACGGGCAGCAAGGATGCACCCCGGGCCTTCTTTATGAAACTCTGCCAGGCCACGCGCCCACCAGAGTGCAACGCCAACCCCACCAGGTCGGACCCTCAGCTTGGGGTTAACCATGAGGCGTCTGGCATCTGTGTTGCTGGTGACTCAAGGCTCGCAATCATGTTGTCCGAGCGCGTTGACGATTTGAAGACCGCTGGGCAAAGCGAGCGCCTTGATATGCCCATCGGCCACATCGAAAGCGTGTTCAGATGAAGGGGGACTTCGACGACTTCACCAACTGCGATTGCCGCCAGCACCGCGGCACCGACGAGTCCGCGACGCTTGACCAGGACGAGTGCGTCAACGCCCTGGTACCCATGAGGCTCGTCGACCATGTCAAGGTGGAAGCCGACGAGCCCGCAGGAGGTCAACTACCCGACCTCTTCGTTTCCTTGCTGGGAGCAGCTGCTCAGCCCTGCTCGCCCAGCGCCACGTCGCAGCGTGCATCGCAGCGCTGCAGCGGGCCAAGAACCAGATTCTTAGACGACGCGTTGTGCAGCTCGATTCTGTGGTCCTCGCAACGCAGAAAACCAAAACACGCATCGCGTTCCTGCCATGGAATGTGTTGGACAGATCTGCGCGCGCAGCGACGAGTCCTTCAAGAGAGAGGAGGAGGAGACGGGATACGGCATGGGAGTCGCTGTCTACATGCGCCTCGGCATCTGTCGCGGCGCAGGCGAGGAGATCTCCGATTTGCTTGATGCCGTGAGCCTGTCGCACACGCTTGTGTGTAGGTTTTCCTGTGGCTCTGAGCTGCTCGCGGCATGCGGCGCAGCTGACGGTGTAGTCGTCCATTGCGGCGACACGCAAATAGAAGTGGCACTGCGCGTGTATGCCTTGACGCTGGTGGTGTTGCGTCCCGTGGTGCCGGGGCACCTGCCGCGGCAGGCGGCCAAGACGGGCCGCGGCGTGCTCGACAGCGACGTAGATCACCTGCTGACTGTCGTCGCTCTCCAGCGTCTCAACTCCAGGGCCAGCTCCTTTGCCCCTTCGACTTCATGCCACTTTGCCAACATCACCTACTGGATGTGGCCGGAGAAACCGTTGCCAGTCTCCTCAGGTATGGCCGCCAATGCCGATGGCGATCCTCCCTCAGTGGTGCTGACATCGTCCTCAGGAGAGCCGATGACACAGTCATCAAACACCCCAATATGGATTATGTCTGGTGTCTGCTGCCATCAGTGTCTCAACACCCAGAATAAGCTGTGCGATGCGAGCGTCTTTGCACTGCTCGCCAATGAGCGTGGGCGTCGAACTTGAAGCCGTCCAAGTGAATATGCAGGATATCACCTAAATTCTGAAGCTACCACCAAATGACCAGGCTGGTGCAGCCTGGCCAATCTCCCACAGACTTCTGGCCGCGCAATAAACGCGCGGCACGAAAATCTGGTAGCTGAAAGCATATGCGGGATACGTGGCGTAGAGCATCGAGGACGTCTGGGCGCTGCCGAACGGCAGCTCTTGCCATAAACATGCGCACAGCAGCGTCTTGGAGGGGATGAGGCGAGTAAGGGAGAGAACGACACGCCGCAGTGGAGAGAACGACACGCGTGCACAGCGAAAGAATAGGAGGATAAGGAGGATAAGGAGGAGGAGGAGGAGGAGGAGGAGGAGAGGGATATCGAGGGATATAGAACCAGGAGGTCGACGGCCCGCTGGCGTCCTCCTCCTTTTTCCATGCTTTGTCCCCCCACCCTGCCCCTCCTCGTCCTCTTGCTCTTTCTCCTTACCATCAATGTCCTCCGCTGCACATCGTCGAGCTGTTCCTCATCCTCCTCATCTACCTTCTCATCTTCCGTGCCTGCCCTATAGTCGTCCTCCCGACCCACTCGCTTTCATCCTGCGCGGGTCACCCTCCTATATCCTCTCCCTCATCCTCCCCAGACATCCAACGGTACTACGCTTTCGAGACGTGGACCCCCAGACATCTGGAACACCGCCGTTGGGTCAGTTCTCCTGCTCGAAGCATTTTTGTTGACGATTCTGGAGCCCGAAGCCGTCTTGGCTTTTCCGAGCCGCCGGATTTCTGGGTCCTTCTCATCTCTGCCTGCTCCCCCTCCGCATCTGCCCACGGTCCGCCCAGGACAACATGGATGACCCGGGGAGGGCGGGGGCTTACTGGCCCCTGGAAGCGGCAGAGCGTTTTGACCAGTTCCGTTTTGCCATTTTTTTATCGGCTCCGTCGCCGTTTTTGTTGCTGGTTCTGGTTCCGACTCCAATCCCGCAGCCGTTTCTTTGCTGTTCCTGGTCGCCGTTGTTTGTTGTGTACCGCTTCCCTTTTTGTTAAGAGACACTTCTTCGAAAACAGGAAACACGGCCCTGCCGCTTCCGGGGCCCACGAAGGGAGGGGGCTCCCCTTATACTCGGAGGCTGCCGCGCCGAACCCCGTGCCGTGGCTCGTGCCACCCCTGCCTGGGCCCTCCTCATCTGCACCTGCTCCCTCCCCGCATCTGCCCGCGGTCCGCCCAGGACAGCGCGGATAACCCCGGCGGGGCGGGGGCATCCCCTCTGCGACGCCCCCGAACCACCCGGCGCTCCCGCACGTCGCAGCGTTGGCGGCACCCTGGTGGAAACCGCCACCCCGCAGCCCCAGGGCGGCCGGCGCGCGCACGGCGGCGGCGAGTGCGTGCGGTCCGAGCGGCGGCGCCGGCGGCAGCGGTGACAGCTGCGCCTCATGTCGGCGGCGAGCCCGGGGGGGGGAAGTGAGAAGGAGAGGGCCCTCTCAGGAGGCTGCGGGGCTTCTCAGCGCTACCTCGCCGAGCCTCGTGCCGCGGCTTGTGCCCCCCCCCCTTCTTGCTCAGCCCTGGATCTCGGCTTAGGTCGGGCATGTCCTCCTACAGACAGATCTTCGACGAAAAACAAAAAATGAACCAAATAAATACAAAGAAAGGAAAAACACATAGTCGAAACATCGTCCCGGACTATTCTTTTACTACTTTTAAATACTCCCCTGTAGAGGGACACGCCCGACTTAGATCTCGGCGCATGTGCGCCTTCCTGGCCTCTGGAGGCCTCACAACACAGGGTGCCCCAGGTCGGACATGTCCCCCCTACAGGCGGATCTTGGACGAAAGTTAAAGAATGGGCAAACCATATATATATATATATATATATTCACAATTCCCAAACATGGTAAAAACAAACATCGTCCTCGTACTATTTCCCAACCATCCTGTGGTGTTGGGTCCTCGTTTTGAAAAGACAGCGCCCCGCGTCACCTCACCTCGCCTCCCGCTGCCCCTTCCCTCCTCCTCCTCCCTCCTCCCATCCGCCTCGTCATCGTCATCGTCATCGTCATCATCGCCATCGTCATGATCCACATCATCCTGATCATCTTCATCGCCATCGTCAGCGCCGCGCCCCTCACACGGCTCGTGGAACCACAAGGAGCTCCACCGAAGGCCAAAGTGGCAGCGGTTGCATGCGTCACCGCCGCCCCCCCACCCCACACTGGTTGGTGGGACACCCTAGCTCTGGAGTAGACCCACTAAAAGAAATGGCTACTCAACATATGGAAACATATGCGGTGCCGCGTGTCAGTTTACCGCATCAAGCGGCAGCGTTGAAAAATGATCAGTAGCAGCCCCAGCGGCACACCCGTGAAGAAGGTGCCCGTGAAAACGGCGCTGGGTGGAAAATGCGGTGCCCCCACACCCCGCTGGCAAAAACTCGCCAGAACGACAATCAACAGAAACCCGCAAAGGCCACCCCATTGCGGCACATCCCTCACACGGTTCGTGACCCCAGAAGGAGCTCCACCGAAGGCCCCAGCGGGAGCATTCGCATGGCAACCCCATCCCATTTCGGCGCACCCCTCACACGGTTCGTGGCCCCATAGGGAGCTCCACCGAAGGCCCCAGCGGGAGCGTCCGCACTGGAGGGTGAAAGAGGGGGTCTGCAACAGGGGGTCTTCAATGGGGACTGGCCCATGTATGCTCAATGTATCGCTCATGTGTGTGATCGGGTACGATTGGCATCCAATGTTGGCAATCATGGAGGGCCAGTCGTTCGTGCCCGCGCGTTGCCCGCGCGGGCAAATGCGCCATCCATCCATTATCTTTCATGCGCGCGGGCGTTCTTGCATATCGCGGGCTGGGCGGCGAAAAGGCATGCAAGTGTGTCTTGATTGTGCAAATGATTATCGCGTATGTTCCAAAACGATTACTTGTCGACCCCAGGACAAATGTGGAATGGGTCCCGCGATTCTCCAAAAATGTGAATTCACAATTCCCTTTTCCCAAAATGTGAACTCACATTTTCTTTTTCCCAAAATGTGAATTCACATTCTGGCCCCTTCATAAAAGGTTCCTATACATAATTCCAACATGTGAACTCTCATTGTCCTTTTCCAACTTTGAATTCACATTTTCCTTCTTTCCCAAAATGTGAACTCACAGCATACTTTTCCCCACAATGTGAATTCACAGTCTGCCCTGGCCCTCAAGATCCCCCAAACTGAGGCGCAGCGTTCCGCATGTCAGATTGTCTGGGCAAATTTTGACACTCACCCCACCGCTTTCGTATATTCCAACCTTTCTTTTTCCGCCCTCAGCGCACGTTACCTTCGGCGCCTTTCCCGAGCCCCCCGCCTCCTTGCTGCGTTTACCTTCAAGTCTCGCGCATGGGTGCAGGCGGGGGGCTTCAATTGGTTCCCCCGCCGAACACAGCAATCGAAGATGCATCGCCCATGCATGGCCGATAGAGACACCATTACCGGGAGCCTGCGACAGACCCCCTCTGTCACCCACCGCCACCTCATTTTGGCACACCGCTCACACGGTTCGTGGCCTAATAGAGAGCTCCACCGAAGGCCCAAGCGGGAGCGTCCGCATGGCACCGCCGCCCCATTTTGGAACACCCCTCAATCGTGGCCCCATAGGGAGCTCCACCGAAGGCCCAGGCGGGAACGTCCGCATGGCACCGCCGCCCCATTTTGGCACACCCCCTCACACGGGTCGTGGCCCCTTAGGGAGCTCCACCGAAGGCCCCAGGCGGGAGCGTCCGTATGGCACCGCCGCCCCATTTGACACAACTTTCGCACAGTTCGTGGCCCCTATAAGGAGCTCCACCGAAGGCCCCAGCGGGGGCGTCCGCATGGCACCGCCGCCCCAGTTTGGCACGCCCCTCACACGGTTCGTGGCCCCTTAGGGAGCTCCGCCGAAGGCCCCAGCGGGAGCGTCCGCATTGCACCGCCGCCCCATTTCGGCACACCTCTCACACGTTTCGTGGCCCATAGGCAGCTCCACCGAAGGCCCCAGTGGGGGCGTCTGCATGGCACCGCTGCCCAATTTCCGCGCACCCCTCACACAGTTCGTGGTCCCAGAGGAAGCTCCATCGGAGGCTCCAGCCGGAGCGTCCGCATGGCACGGGCCGCGCACGGGGCTCGGGCGAAACCAAGAAGACTTCCCGCTCGCCCGCGTCAGCTTTTCTCCCCCTCATGCACGCCGCAGTCCTTTTTGCTGCCCACCCTCCTTCGTCCCCTCTCCCTCGCGGTACTCGCAGCAGCATGTGGTTGGGTCCTTCGTCAGGCAAATGTTTAGACTATTCTTGAATATTTTTTCCTGTGGAGGGTCAGGCCCGACTTCAGGCTACACGCAAGATGGGCCCTGGGCAAGAGTGACCTTTGGTGCCCCCGCTTTTTCGGGACCGCGGGGTGGCCAAACCTGGGCGCGCAAACTGGTGCTACCGCTTCGCGCTCGGCGATCGGGGGACCCGATTGGGCCCGCAACAAAGGTCACTCCGGCGAAAGGTCACTCTTAAGCCCAGTCGAAAACTGCCCTCCACATCCAGCCGCATCGCCGATGTACGGCGATGCGGCGGGAAGCGTTGCTCAGTTAGTAGGGGAGGAATACACGGGGGGTGAAGACTTAAAACGTTGGCAATGAACGGGGGGTGACGAAACAAACGTTGCAACGTTCGTGCGAGCGCGAAGAGATCGCGGTGGGGCCGCTGCCGACCGCACCGCGGGGCTCCCGACCTCCACCACCTTACATCTCCGATCCTGGCGTGCCTCCTCGACATCGGCCCCCGGGGCCTGTCATCGGGACCCGGGCCCCGGAACCATCAAGCACGGATTCGGAAGGCATTGCCACAAACCCAAGAGAAGGGGTCGGGACCTCCTGGCCCGCGCACTGAACAAAAATCATCCCGTCAGATGTCTGCGCGTTCCTCACCCTCGACCCCCAGCGATGACTGCGTCCCGGCGTGCTCGAGTCCCCTCTGGCGTGCGGGCCGCAGCACCTGACCCGGACCGCAGGGGAAACGACCCTCTGATGGACGCTCCCGGCCGCCTTCGCGGGCCAGCGCGCGCAAGGCCCCGCCCTCAGGCCCCGCCCCCAGGACCCCGCCCCCTCGCCGCGCTACGGTCGGAGACGCCGCGGCTGACGCCTCTGTGTCCCTTGCTAGGGAAACCGAAGGGTACCACCCCCCAGACCTCTCCCAGGGTGCGTCCTGAACAGGATTTCGAGGCGAATCCAGCGGTGGCGACGACGGAGGCCCATGGAGGCCCAAAAAGTGGAAAACGAGGGGAAAGTAGAGGTATGGGGTATGGGTACCTTTTCCTCCTCTGACTCGCGGCCTGGAGGGTCAGAGAGGGGGAGAGCACGAATAGTGCCAGGATGGCACGGTCATCTCGCCAACGGGGGGCACAGTGGCCGCCATGGCCCGCTGAGTGTCTGGGCTGCAGAGCTTGGAAAGTCATACTCAAAGCATACCCAAAAATTATCAAAGATAGTAGAAAATATCATCCCCAGACTATGTTTTGACTATTTTTGAATATTCGTCCTGTAGAGGGGCATGCCCGACTTAAACCTATTCAGGGGGGGTCCCCTGACACTGCGCAGCGTGTTCTCCCTGCCCCTCCCGCCTCTGGCATCAAAAGCACAGCCATCTCCCGCGACACCTGTGCTGCGCTTTGGCGAGGAGGCGCGGAAGCGAAAACAAGCATGACAAGCCAGCAGCTGACGCCAACCAGTCGCTGCCATCCACTGCATAGGAAAACGATCAAACTGGTAGTTGGATGTGGCAGCGGGCCATGTTCATCTAGAGGGTACATGAGTCCCCCCCCACTCTACTGGCCCATCTTTTACGAAGAGAACCATGTCCTCCCACGTTTGCGGCTCAAACTTACGGCAAGACCAATCGCTCCAAGAACACACGCATGGCGCGCGAGTCAAACGCGTATCTCTAAAAGGAATAGGATCAGCATGTCTGCGACGTCGGCCATTGGAACATGCAAGCCAGGCTCGAACAAGGTCAACCGTTTCACAACCTGGTACACGTCGCGCAGGCGGGGGCATCGCTTCCAACACTCGTGGAGTGCAGACACACAGCCCAGCAACTGTCGCGCATCAGTTGCACGGACAACTGGGTGCCACGCTCGCGAGCACGCCAAGCGGTGTTCACTCACTGGTCCGTTCCCCGCCAGAAGTGGGCTTCGGGCGCTGCGTCTTGCAGCGCTCAGCTGCGCCTTCGTCTCAGAGCGTTCGATGCTCAATCCTGGACCCCTTCGATGATCGACCATCGACCCCTTCCATCGATCCTTCTTTTCCGATCTTTCGCATTCGATCCCTTCTTTATGGATCCTTCTTTCTCGATCCTTCTCGATCCTTCCTTCTCGATCTTGAACATTAGATCCCTGCCTTCCGCCTTGAGGCGAGCGAACAAGGGGGAACAATTTGGGCAGGAGAAGCGCGATGGGTCAGCGCGAGGGGTAGGAGCACAGCCAGGTCCGATTGCCGAAGACACCCGGAAGTACACAAGCGCTTTCCTAGGGCAACCCGTCCTCCGTACATGAGAACGCATCGAATCCCAATGGACAGGAGACAAGGGTGCCTTGAAGCCTGCGGGGCCCACCCACTGAATAGGTTTGAGTACACAACGAGGAGGAAAGGACTCGACTCGCTCGACCTAGCCTAGGTCCAACAAGCTACTGCTGCCTGCAAGGGAGCGCACAATAAATAGCAGGTCTCCTTGGAATGCGTGAGAACGCACGCAGAATTCGCCACCGATTGTGCCTCCAGACTTGTCGGTGCTGCGCTACACCTCGCTCGCAAATCGAAACTGGGCGGGTACACATCTACGCAGGTGGAAGATAAACGAAGGAGGAGGTGTCGGGGTCGGGGTTGCACTGACCCTGACTCGCAAATCAATATGCGCGGGCGCACGTCTGTACGGGAGGAGAAAAGGAGGAGGAGGAGAGGAGGAGAAGGAGAAGGATGAGGAGGAGGAGGAGGAGGATGAGGAAGAGGACCAGTGTAAAAACCCTCCATCCAAAATGCCGCTTCATCGGCTTCTGTACGGATTTATTTTCACTGAAGACAAATGCCCCGTTGGAAGACAACCCATTGAAAATCTGGAACTGTGCCGGAAAGCCATTTCTGGGGCTTCAACGCCGCGGGTCACCATTACTTTTGCATCTTGACGACCCTGAACTGCGCCAAAACATCATTCCGAGGACTTCAACACCGCGAATCAACGTGACTGTTGACCCCTGACATTGATGAACATTGAAACTGCTGCAGACTCCCACTAGCGGCGCTGCGGCGAGAACCACATTTTTGAAAAGGAGCTCTCCATCCGCGAAGCTCTTCCAAGCTTTGGTGACGAATGCGCACGACGCGGAAGCGAGAACCACATTTTGAGAAAGAACCGCCCTCCATCCGTGAATCTCTTGCACATGTTTAAATCTAATGTGCGCGACGCTGAGGCGAGAACCGCATTTTGAAAGCGGACCGCCTTGCATCCGTGAAACTGAAGCAAATGCCAAGCGTCAGGGCTGTAAATTTGTGGGGACGTCTTAAGCGAAACGCCTGGCCCGCCCTTTCGACCAGCCTCGGGGTGCGACAGGGAGAAATTATCGGTAAGGACCAGAAATTGAGGAGGAGAGGAGGAGGAGGAGGAGGAGAAGGAGGAGGACCAGTGTAAACCAAAGACTGATCAACGATGTTGGAATGCACCCTCACTCCAAACTCCGTCTTCATAGGGCCCCGACAAGGTGTTCATTTCAACTGAGAGAATTGCCCCATTTGGGGGACAACCTTTCAAAAATCCTGCAGCGCGGCGAAACACCATTCTCAGGACTTCAACGCCACGAAATGACGATTGCGTCTGGACGATCTTGAATCGTGCCAGAAACTGGGACTTCAACACCGTGAATCACGGTAAAGGTTGAGCCTTGACAGCCCTGAATCGCTCCAAAAAACACACTTTCTGGTAGATTAGCAGCCCGCAATACTCTTGCAAATTGTAGGAACGAACGTGCGCAGCGCTGGAGCGAGAGCTATATCTTGAAAAAATGAGCCGCCCTCCATCCGCGAAGCTCTTTCACGGGTTGAAAACGAATGTGCGCGGCGCCACGCGAGATTCACATATTGAAAAGGAACCGCCCTCAATCCGTGAAACTCTTGCAAATGTCTAAAACTACTGCGCGCGGAAGTTAGGCGAGAGCCACATTGTGAAAAAGACCTGTCCTGAATCCGTGAAACCCTTTCAAATGTTTGAAGCGAGTGGGCGCGGCGCTATGGCGTGAGCCACATTGTGAACACGACCTGTCCTCAAGACATGCAGCTCTTCCAAATGTTCAGAACACATGCGTGCGGCGCTAAGGCGAGCGCCACATGCTGAAAACGACCCGCTAGCAATCCGCGAAACTGCTGCAAGTTTGAAACACATGTGTGCGGCGATGAGGCGAGAACCCCCTTTTGAAAACGGACCGCCCTCCCTCCGTGGAGCTGTTGCCTCAGGGTCATGAATGGCAGCGGAATCCCAAGCGAAACGCCCGGCCCGCCCTTTCGACCGGCCTCGGGGTGCGACGGGGAAGAGTTATGCACAGTTGAGGAAAAGGAGTGGGGGAGTCGGGATCGGGGTTGCACTGACCCTGACTTGCAAATCAATATGCTCGGGCGCACGTCTGTACGGGAGGGAGAGGAGGAGGAGCAGGAGGAGGAGGAGGAGAAGCAGGAGGAGGAGGAACAGGAGGAGTAGGAGAAGCAGGAGGAGGAGGAGAAGCAGGAGGAGGAGGAGAAGGATGAGGAGGAGACCCCAGCCAGCCGAAGAGAAAAACACGCCTCCTCGGCCCCAACCAGACCTCAGCGACTTTCAGGCGCAGCGCCAGAGGTCCTCGCGAAAGCCGGGAAACGTCTGAAAGGCTTGCTGCTCGTTTCGGCGGCGAGCGAGGGGGGAAACGACATTGAGAAGGCCTTCTCAGAAGGCGGCGGGACTTCTCAGAAGCCCTCCGGCCCGCTGAGAGGTCTTTGATATCTTCGGGGGAGGCTTAGTAGAGGCCTCCTAGATGGGGTCGGAATAGATGGGGTCGGAGGATCGCAGCGATACATCGGCGACACATCGCCGATACATCGATGCATCGGCGACGTCGGTGATGCACCAGCGACGCCGGCATGGAGAAAATCGGGCTCCACATCGAACCGCATCGCTGATGCATCGCCGATGCATCGGCGATGCGGCGCGATCCTCCGACCCCATCCACTCGGACCCCATCTAGGAGGCCTACACTTCGACAACGTAGCAGAAGGCCGGGTGGCGTCCGAGCCTCCTGAGAAGGCCTCCTCCTTCTCGCTTCCCCCCCTCGCTCGCCGCCGGTCGTTGGGAAGAGCATTGGCAGGAGGACCCATGAGGCGCTGGGCAGCCGTCAGGGAGCCGGGAAAAAAGAGGAGAAAAGGAGAACCCTGATCTTCCAGGTTGCTGCTGCTGCTGCGAAGCCTCGTGACAAGCACATGAGCAGTTGAGACAAGCTAGCGTGGCGCGCAATACCTCCGCACAGCTGTCTTCCAGCTGTCTGCTGGGATAACGTCTATATTCTCTTTGGGAAAACCGCAATCGTCGCAGACGGCAGCGGCGTGCCTGCCGACTTCTCCGGCCCACGTCTGCCTAGGACGACCTCTCTTCCTAGCGCCGGGCGGCTGTTTTAGTATGCGCGGGGGAGAGGGGCGAGGGGAGGGGGAAGGGGAGGAAAAAATAGCGTCTCGGAGAGGGTGCCCTCCCGCGCATCTTGCTATCTGTCCAAACAAACACAGTTGCCTCTGGAGTAAGACACTGCTCAGCTTCATCCGCCCCGCCAGCTGCAGCACGCTGGCGTTGGTCACCCTGCTCCAGTACGAGTGGCCAATGCCAAGAATGCGCCGGAGGCACCTCACGTGGAACGCGTCCACCTTGGCCAGCTCCTGCTTCTTCAGCCAGGTGGTGTGGAGGCTGTAAAGCAGCTTCGTCTGCACACACGCTTCGAATATCATCAGCTTCCTCCGGGTCGACACCGTGGAACGGGACCACACCCGCCACAATGCTTCGAATTCTGCCTTCGCCTGGCCCAGCCGTCGATTGAGCTCCGGCCCGGCTGAGCCGTCTGCCGAGAGCACGCTGCCCAAGTAGACCAGGTGCTCCTTGCGGGGGATGAGACCACCGTCGGGCTTAGAGATGTCCCCTTCACACCTCGCAGCCAACATCTCCAGCTTGCCCCAATTGAAGACGAGGCCGTAGTTGGACCCAGCGGACTCTATAGCTCTCATGTAGGACTCTGCCTGAAGCGCAGATGCCCCGACAATCAACGTGTCGTCGGCGTAAACAAGGTCACTGATATCTCCGCCAGCATCTCCCAGGCTCCGCCGGGCGTCGCCCAGGAGGACGGTCATCACCATGACGAAGAGGAACGGAGAGAGCGGGCAGCCTTGGCAGATGCCCGCTCCCTGCGCCTGCCTGGAAGACGTCTGCCCCGCGTCTCTCACAGCAAACATTCTGCCACTGTAGATCGAGCCCACGATGTTCAACACCCGCTCTGGGAGCCCAAAGCGTTTCAGGGCCGCGATCATCGCGTCGGGCATGACGCTGTCGAACGCTTTCGCCCAGTCGAGCGCCAGTAGCACGAGCTGTCCATCTCTAGACGCCCAGACTTTTTCCAGGCGCCGCCTCGCCAGGAAGACGGCATCAGCTGTGCCGCTTCTCGACTTGAACCCGAACTGCGTGGGCCAGATGCGATCCTCGGCCCCGGCCTGCTTCAGGCGCTCGAGGACGATGTTGGCGAAGAGCTTATACCCGGCCTGCAGCAGACAGATCGGGCGATAATTCTCGCATTTGGAAGCGTCGCCCTTCTTGAATATGGTCGTGACCAAGGAATCGTGCCACGCCTCGGGGACCGACCCCTCCCGCCAGCATTTCTCGCATAATGCGAGCGCCCATCTCTGCGCCGCGGAGCCCGCCCTGCACGTAGCTTTCCAGAAATCGCCGGGCACCCCGTCAGCGCCGCAAGCTTTGCCCCAGCGCATGCGCTTGGCTGCCGCTGCCACTTCTTCGCTGCTGATGGGGGCGTCGCTCACGTTCAGCTCGTCGCCAAGGGGCTCGCTGGACATAAGCGTTGTGGCGCGGGGGGCCCACTGCACCTTGTTCAGATACTCGGCCATTGTCTCTGCGCGGCGGTCGGAGTCCACCAGCTCTCCACCCCTGCCCCTCAGCCGTCCCTGTTTCGGAGCAAAGCCCTTCCGGAGGCGCTTCAGCTGGTCCCATTGCCCAGTGGCGAGGAGTGTGTCGAGCCACGCTGACCTGTCGTTGCGTACGGAGCGTTTCACTTCTGCGTGCAGCTGTCTCTCCTGATCCACCCTCCCGCTCAGCCTCGCTTCCGTTCTCTGCTGAATCAGGAGGGCTAAAAAATAGCCCCAGACTGACAAACCTATCCCAAAGCTCTTCTACGTCTGGGTTTTGAGATATTTCGTTTGGTTTTTTGTTGGTTTTTAGGCATCCAGTGCTAAAAAAAAGTTCTCTGGAAGGTCAGGGGAGGAGGAGGAGGAGGAGGAGGAGGAGGAGGAGACTTTCCCCGCGACAGCAGCTCATGCGAGTGACTCGCGCCCCGCTGCTCGCCTGGACTCCCTCCCGAGCCTCAGAGGGGGGCTCCACGGCCAAGGCCGGCCCACTGGAGGAGGCGACAGGGCGAAGAGACGGGAGGCCACTCGACTCGCAGACGGCGAGCTGCTGGGTCCGAGAAGGCGCAACCACCTCCCCGGCAAGGCGGAAGAGCAGGAGGAGAACGACGAAGGAGCCGAGGGACACACACACACACAGAAATATACACAGTCCAAGGATTCCCCATATAATCCATATTTCCTGGGTCTTCCCCTCCACTTCATATTTTCAGCATCTGCGAGGGAATCGACGATCAATTATGTCTGCGTTTTTCCCCCCTCCTGAGCCATGGAGCCCTGGTCTCGCCCTGGGGCCGTGTGACTTCCCAATTGTCGCTCGGCTTCGCGCTTTGCCACGCTCTGCTCGCTCTCCCTCTCTCTGCCGCCTCTCTTCCACTCTTAGCCGGTTTTGTTTTGCTGCAATCCTGAGCCTGAAAAGAAGCACGAGGGGCGGGACCAGGGAACGAGACCCCGCCGGAGGAGGGAGAGGAGGAGGAGGAGGAGGGGGAGGGGGAGGATGTCCCTCCTTACGGAGAGGCGGCGGCCGGCGCGGGCGCCGTCTCCATGAGGGCGGCCATCTCCGGCGTGTCCGCCGCGCTGCACACCATCGCGGACTCGCGGGGGCGTGGCGGGGGCTTAGCACGACGAAGGAGAGCAGGCTCCCCTCGATCTTGAAGTCAGAACGCACCCCGAGAGACTGCAGGAACGGGGTGGCCGTGGAGTTGTTCCTCATTGACGGGGCCCTGGTGCCCTCCACGGGGCCCCAGAGCCGTCGAAAACGGCTCAAAATGGAGAGCTGGTCTTGGGAGAAACCCTGCGGTCTGCGCCATGCTTCCCTGAGGCCCCCTTTCCTTCATCGCGACTTGGGTTGGTCGGAAGGGTTCGTGAAGTGCTTGCTGGCTTCTGCTGTCCCTCGATTCGCTCTGGAGCTGCCACGATCTGTTCCAGAGTTGACTGGGCTTGTCTGGCCTGGCATCGCCCTGCGTAGATTTACCTGGATTCATGCACCTTGATCCCCGCAAGTCGATTGGAACATATACGCAATTAAAATGCCGAGGCCCCTGTTGAGTGAGCCCGCGGCATGGTGGAAAGGGCATTGTTCTTAGAAGACTGCGCCGCTTATGGCCTGATCTCCCACTCCACCCCCGGCTTCCTTCTCGGACGGGAGGGGGCTGAGAAACCATTCACCCACCCACCAAGAATCCAAAATTCCTCTCACATGGAGCGAGTTTCGCACTCCGCTCTGCATTGCTGCTTTGAGCATCTGGGCCCCCCTGCACCCTCAGCCCCCCCCCGCCCCTCATCATCACACTCGTACACTCTACTCTCCCGGCGCGGTCGATGCACATGAACCCTGGGAGGGCTTGACTGGCGTGCTGACGAAGGTATGCAGCGATCGGTGAGAGACGAGTGACGCCACGACGTGCTTTACGTTTGGGGGGACATCATTGAAACCCCAAAACCTGGCGAGTGAGCGTCGCGCTGGCCTCGGCGACCACGAAAATGACGAAATCGCGAGATCCCCAAGGTCAGGTTGCCAGTCTCTTTGGGCCCCACGAGGAAAAAAGAATTCTGAGCCCTTCGCCGAACCACCAACGTTCGCGACTCAGGCGCCTTTCTGGCTGTATTCCTTATCCATTAGATCACCGTCCTTGGTTCTCCCACCCCTCCCGCCCCGTCCTGGATCTTCTTGAAATTGCACTCGTACTGGGCGACCATCTCGCGCAGCTGGGTGACCTCCACAAGTTGCAACCCGAAGCGTCTCGACACACGCCGGTCACCGAAAATGCTGGGATCGAATGACGCTGTGTGCAACGAATCTTCTCTGCGAAATCACCGATCCAAGAAAATCGATCGAACCGTTGCAAGCCGTGTGATGCCATATGGCCGATTCCGGAATGCTTGAACACAAAAAATAGTTTTATCTCTTGAGGCTGCATATTTTGACTCCGCCTTCCGACAGCGGAGGCCGCCTTGTGCTTTACTTCCGCCGCCCTCCGCCGATCTTCCGCCGCGTTCCGCCGAGGAAGAGATGACAACTCCCTCGATCCTCGAAGGCAGGGACCTTTCTGGCACGCCCATGCGATGGCTTTCGGGACCCTTGGATCCCAAACCAAATCTCTTATACAGTGCTGGCGCGGCCGCAAGAAACCCAGCCATGAAACCCGCAGGCGCGAGATGCAAGCGGGAGGGAGCCCAGAGCACCCTGAGCGCAGCAGCTCCTTCGACGGCCACGGGAAGCCACCGCGCGGTGCGCGGCGCGAAGAAACCCGGGGTATCCTGACGAAAAGCAGCCAGCCAAACTGCGTTGGAAGCGCATCCCGAACTTCCGCCGTCCACGCCGGGCTTCCGCAGGCGGAGGCGCCCACCGCCTCGCCAGCCTCCCTCAGGGGCGCGCCAAAATGGATTAGCGATCCCTGGATCTGGCGCGCGGTCACCAAATCCATGGATCGGGGGAGGTGCCCTCCCCAACATGCGGCCGGTGCCGCCTCGATCGGCGGCGGGAATCCGCGATTTCCCATGGAAACGGGACCCGTCGCTGACCCTGAGCCCCCTCCGATCCAGGTTTGCGATCGCCTGAGCCTGAGCCTGAGGCCGGCCTCCCGCCGCCCTCCGCTTCGAGGAGGGCAGAGGAGGGTCCCACCCCGCCGTGCCCTGCCCCCTGGGCGCGCCGCCGAGCAAAGGACCCGACGGTGAAGAAGGCTACGGAACTCTCAGGGGCGCGGGCGGCCGAGCCGATGTGGAGCACAGGTGCTATACGATTTACATGTATATTTGTATATAGGTGTGTGTATATACATATATATATATACATATATATATGTGTATATGTGCATATGTCATATATCATATATCATATGTGTATATATATACACATATGTATGTATATATGTGGGCGATTTCGGAAATCTTGAACCCAAAAACGTTTTTCATCTCTTGGGGGCGCATTTGATACGTCCGCCACCTTCCGCCGCCCTTCCGCCGGCTTCCGCCCGCGGAGGCGGCCTCGCTTTACTTCCGCCGACCTTCCGCCGCCTTCCGCCGCGGAAGAGATAACAACTCCTTCTATTCGCAAAGGCAAGGCCCTTTTTTGGAACGCCCCATGTGTATGTATGTATGTATGTATGTATGTATGTATGTATGTATGTATGTATGTATGTATGTATGTATGTATGTATATACATACTTACATATGTATACATCTACAACATATGTGTTACGTTGGGCGAGAGGGGCTGGGAGAAAGACCACCCATCTCTACCCAAACATGATGAGATGATCACCCCCTCCGACAACCTGGAACAAGACAAAGTGCAGTAAACACAGACTGTTGGCGCTCCGCGCGGCCTTCTTGGATCTGCGCTGGACCCCACTCCCTGGCGCGCGGAGCGCGCCAGGGGCGGCGCAGGAGGCGCCGCCGGGAGGGGCCCAGCGCGGATCCAAGAAATCCGCGCAGAGCGCAAAAGGTTTATCTGTATGGCGTTTTTTTTTATTTTTTTTTGATAATCAGCCCCGAGCCGCCCATGCTCTGACCCGACCACACTCGGGGTCGGAAGGAAGCTCGAGGAGCCGCGGGGGGCGGAGGAGAAGCAGCAGCAACAGCAGCAGCAGCAGCAGCAGCAGGGCTGGGGGCCCACAGACTAGCGCCAGCTGCGGACAGCCTGTTCCAGAGGGCGAGGACACACACATCAAGAGACACACATCCCAGGATTCCCCATACTCTCAGGTATCTTTTCTTGATTCTCGTCTTCCCCCCCATGCTTCCTGTATTTTCCAACATTTTCCTAAGAGGTCGACGATGAATTGTGTCTGCGTGTGTCTTCCCTCCTGAACTGGCAGGGTGAAAAAGGATTGTGATTACAGTCAGCCCGTATAATCAGGGCGCACGATAACACGGGCCTTGGAAGGCTGCTATGCCAACATTCTGCGAGCGGGGAGCGGCCAGCGAAAGCGGTCAAAGATGGCCCGAAGGGGAAGGGTGCAAGGGTAACCTTGAAATGTCGCTAATCCTGACTATGCGGGTTGATTGTATGATCCCGCAAGTCATCGGCGACAACGAGCTTCGATGAGCTTCGGCTACAGCAGCGGCGTCGCGTCAGGGTTTTGAAGAGATGATGATCAGGAGGAGCGAGCGAGAGGAGCGATGAGCAGGGTTAGGAAGAGATGATGATCAGGAGAGCGGCTACAGGCGGGATGGCGAGGGGCGAAAGGGGGGAAAGCAACCTGGGAGGAGAAGGGCGTGATCCAACTCAAAGGAGGGGAGGGGGGAAAGGGGGGGTGGGTGGAGGGCAACGCTCCGCGCACGGGCCTCTTGCTGGACCTGGCTGTGCATGGAGAGCAGCCGCAGCACCCCGGCGTGGAAGGAGTCGCCTCCAGGCCCAGGCCAGATCTCGGGCGAGACGGGAGACTCGCATGCCCACCCTTTCTCTTCCTCCTCCTCCTCCTCCTCCTCCTCCTCCACCACCTCCTCATCATCCTGCTCCTGCTCCTGTTCCTCCTCCTCCTCCTCCTCCTCCTCCTCCTCCTCATCCTGCTCCTACTCTTCCTCCTCATCTTGCTCGTGCTCATGCTCCTCCTCCTCATCATCATCATCCTCCTCCTCCTGCTCCTCCTCCTGCTCCTGCTGATCCCCCTCCCCCTCCTCCTCCCCCCCCTCCTTCTTCTCCTCCTCCTCCTCCTCCTCCTCACCCGCCTGCTCCTCCTCCTCTCCTCTCACCCTCCTGCTCTCCTCCTCGTGCTGCAGAGACTGCCAATATTCTCTCACTTGCCCAGCGCTCCATGCACAGCTCATTGAAGCTTCGACTGCAAACTGAACAGAAGGTGGAAAGAACCACCCCGTTGGCGGAACGAGAGGCCGTGTAACACTTCGGCGTCCCTCCCTCCTCTGTCCTCCCCTCTCCATCCTCCTTCCTGCTCCTCCTCAGCATCCTCCCTCCTCCCATGCAAGACGACGAGGACGCGGAAGACGGCGACTGGGAGGAAGACGAGGACACGGAAGACGACGAGGACGGGGGAACGAGGAGGAACAGGATGAACGAGAGAGTGAACCCCCGCGCCCTGACGCCCGAGGGGCTTCCCAATCTCCCACGCCGTCTTTGTAATTGCTTCTCCACCTCCTTCCAGTCTTGCACCCCTTCCTCGCCGACGACGCCGAGACAACGAATACGGTCCGAATGCAGCAGCCTCGACGACGACATCGCCGATGACGACGACCACCGCGACGACGGCGGCGGCGGCGACGGCAACCACGACGAGGAGACGCCCGTCCTAGCGACGACCACGACGACGACCACCACGACGAAGAATCCGCCGACGACAACGAGCGGTCGGCGCCGTGCACGGGTGCCCCCAGCTCGCGACGGTGACGACCACGGCATCGACGACGACGAAGATATCGACGACTACAACCACGACGTCGACGACGCCGCCGGCGACTACGACCGACAACATCGTCGGCATCCACCTCTGGAGGTCCTCGGGGGCTCTCCGCCCTAGAGGCGCCCCGAGGACCCTGCATACCCAGGACAGATTCCAAACTTCTCAAAGGAAGCATCCTCGATCTACTCTGGATCCTCGAGCGATCCTCGTCACTCGCTCGATCCTCGACCCCTAGACCTGTCCTGCGGTACCTTTCTGACACGTGTTCCGAGGCGGACCCAGCAGTGGTGACAAAGAGCCTCCCAGAGGGCGCTCGAAAACCGACATCCTTGATCGATCCTCGTGTTCTCTTTCTCCCCACCCCAAGAGACATACGTCTTCTGTATTCGATTCCGTTCAAAGGCCCTCGGCAACGGTGGTTGACGGCGCACACATTGGGGTGGTCAGAAGGAGGCGGTCTTGTGAGAACGCAAGGGTCTTCTCAGAACGCAAGGGGCTTCTCAGAAGCCATCGGGGCGTTGACGGAGCCCTCTTTGAAGCCTCTGGGCCCTCCTGGCCCCCTGCCTTCTGATCCCCCCCAGAAAACAAAAAATAACACGAATTGTTCGCACCACCGCCGTGTTCGCGCCATCGCGGCATGCTTGCTCTCAGGGCAGCAGAAGTCTTCTCGGAGCGAACAAAGGCAATGTCCTCCGAACATAACGCCGATGACTTGACACAAGACTGTCTCAGCCATAAATGCTCCAAGAACATACTACACGCACCAAACAATCTCTGGGCCTATAAGCAAGGTGAACCAGGACAGTGCGTCACTGCTTGAGATGTTCGAGAATTGAGACACGCCCTTGGATGAACATTGCCAGGGGCACTCCACGGGTACGCGAGGTACCTCATTCCGAGTGCATCTGGGCGGCACATCTTATCCACGTGCAGCAACGACCGGATGTATCCTGCAACACTCGCGCCGATTAGCAAACCTACTGGGGAATGCGCTGACACACTGTGATGGCCAATGTCGAGCGAACCGATGCCATGACTCCTCAATCGACTTGTCTGCGAGGGCGTTCTCTCAATGTCTGGTCACAAGCGGCGAATGTATCCATCTTCACGCCTTCGCGGTCTGGATTCCAGGGCGCGATCCCGCAGATACGAGGACGCACGGATACGTTCCGAGCGGGGCATCCGCGAGAAAACGCCCCGTATCCGCGGGGTCGCTGCCGAGGGGCACGGCACGCGAGGCCACGGATACGACTATGTCTTTCGCCCCCGACCCGACGCGTGCGCGCCTCCAAGTAGGGGAACGAACGATGCCATGAGCATAAACTTTCGGAGGTCCGCGCGGATATGCAACTGCTTCTTCCTCAAACGAAGGACTCGGGTTGGCCTCACGGGGCTGCCAACAAAAATGACGAGATCCAATCGGAAATTTGACGCGACCTCCCGCTGCAAACCTTCCACGAAAACTAGACCGTCAAAATCCGGGGCGGGCCCCTCAAGAAGCGTCAGCAAACCCGAGTTCTGGCGTACTCGAGTCTTACCCTTCCCCAAAATAGTGTCCCCCCACATCCAACCCCACCCGACCCCAGCCCGTGCCCGTCGCACAAGAGTGAAGGAACAGGTCCGCGAGAGGAGCGGGGGGGCGGGCATGCTGGGGGCGAGCGGAACGTTGGGGTCCAGCGCCGATCCACAGAATATGCGCGGACCTACAAAATCTGATGTCTATGTCATTGTTTTGTTCCCAGAGCTCCGTGCCCGGGCAGTGAGGGGCAACGACAGGAGGGGCTACGCACAGGGGGGTAACATCCATATGGAATCGGCGATACATCTCCGACAGATCGGCGATAGGCCACCGATAGTGAATCCACACGTTCTTGGGCTGGTTGGGGCTATCGGGCCCCTATCGGCGATCCATCGGCGATTGGGCGTCGATGCACCCCCCCCATATGCCTCTGTCCCCCCCTATCGTTGCCCCTGACGTTCGAGCAGGCGCCAACTACAGGTTGACCCCAAGATTGACGTGCTCGTCGACCCCACGCAAGACCTGCGCAGCGTGCTCCGTAGCTCTGCGGAGCATGCTGCGCGTGCTTCGTGGGCTCGACTGGGCACCGCTAAAGACCGAGCTTAAGGCCAGCTCCACTCTGCAGCCCAGCTCTCCCGCTGCAGCCGTGCCCCGGCCGCCCCGCCTGCCGCCGACGCCCTCCCGCCGAGCGCGCGCAGCTCCACCTCGCCCGTCTCGGAGGACCAGTCGGGCGCGACGCCCCCGGACTGCCGGCGGACGGGGGGGCGCGGCGAGGATCCAAGAAATCCGCCGGGGCGCGGCGAGGACCAGGGGCGGCGCTGGAGCCGCCGCCAAGGGGGGCCCAGGCGCGGATCCAAGAAATCCGCGCGGGGCGCCAAAAGTTCGTGCTCATGCAGTTTTTTGGTCGCCGAGATCTCGGGCCCCAGGGCCGTCCAACAAAAAATGTCGGACCAGAAAAGAAGTGACACCACCCCACGTGCGACCCCACGGGCCTCAGCATATACCATGACTTCCGGCTTGGGCTTTTGCGTGGTATACGCTTCGGCCCCCGATAGGCCGTAGCGCAACGTGGCAGGCCGTAGGTGGGCTGGTGTCGATTGTTTGTTGTCGAAACTTGGGATGGAGAGCTGGCAAGTCGGGCTGAGATAGCGAAATGATCGCCCGCATCATACGCACCCATGCAAGCGAAACTCTCGACTGGACCCACCCGTGACGGAACCGAGCAGGGCAAAGATGCTTCGCAACCGCCCATGGTTTTATAGGAGACGCCGGAAATAAGGGTCGGGCTGTCTTTTCCTCTCTTGACGGGAGGTCTGCAGGCCCGCGCCTCGAATAAAGTCGAACCGCCCAGTGTATGGGCACCTGCAGAGCCCATGTTTCAGGACACCAAGGGGGCGGAGCGCCCGAGACTGGAGTTTGCACGTACATGTCCACCGCCTGTGGATTCGATGTCCCAGGACCCCAAGGAAGGGGCGACGCTGGCAAAATCAATCAATATATGAGCATCGGGCCGCACCGGATCCTCGCAGAGATCCGAGCAGACTTCTATGATCGGCATCGGATCCCCTCCCTGGCGCGCGGAGCGGGCCAGGGGCGGCGCTGGAGGCGCCGCTAGGGGGCCCACAGCGCGGATCTGAGAAGCCCTCGCAGACCTCGGAACTTTTATGTTCATGCCATGACCTTTTCCCCGAGATCCTCGGGATGTTTTCTTTTTTCTTCCGTCAGTTCACGCTGGCCTTGTTAGGTCTGACTGGGAAGGCGGTCGCCCCGAGCAGTGCGAGTTCCTAGGTGGCCCAGGCTCGGCTCCCGTGCGGTCGGAAGCACCCATCTGCCACGAGGCGTGCCAGGGGCGCGGTCAGGCAGCGCCTCCAGGGGAAGGGGCCGAGCCTGAGCCAACCTGCGGGAGAGAAAAACACTCCGGCCCCAGAGCGCAGCGAGTCTCGGGTGGCGGCGCGCCGTGACTCTGAGCCGCGCTTCAAAGACCTGGGACGGCGTAGCACGGCGCGAGAGGCGACGGGCCTTCAAAGCAGCTAGACAAGCATCGATCCAAGCAGCGCGCTTTAGAAGGGCCGAAAGGTCAGAAAACTACATCAGGCAGGATGGAAGCCAATGAACTCTCACTGGATTGGAATGTGCACAAGTCTCTTCCTGTAACCACCGTCGGAGAAGAGTTTATAGATGGGGGCATCGCATGTAATGGTAAATGGAATCAAGGTCTGTCATGTCCTCCGAAGTGCCGCCAAACAACCATCCCATAGGTTGAAAACGAGAGCGCGCCGAAATACAAATGGACCAAGTTAACATTCGCAGGGGCGCGAGCCCCACGTACATCGAGGTAGCCTCGCACACGGACTTAATCGACTTGCACATGCTGTCAATATGGCGAGAGCTGGCGGCAGGGTAAAGCTTATGGGCACGTGTCAACATGGTAGCACGAACGGGTTCGGAAACTTGATGGCACGGACCTCAAGGTACAGTTTCTGTTGGAGCCTCGGGATAGTAATTAGCCTGGAGCTCCGTAGGGATCGCCAGAAACTACCGCCGCATCTTCCTCGCAAAGCCCAGGAGTCCACATTCCACCCAGAATGCCACCGAAAGGGGATGTGCTCCAGGTCGCTCCTCGCCTCCTCCAGAGAATCCACGACACCCAAAACAAAGCCCGAACGAAAAAGATAACGGATATGCGTGGCCCAAGACACCGCTTGAATATCAACGAACTCAATACGAAACCCAAGATCCTTGAGTTTGGTGGGTATATTGTCTGAAATCGCATTCCGCGGCCCCGAGGTCAGTCGCATTACGCTCTCACGGAGCTGATGCACAAGATGAGCACCCGGTGGACACAGCTGCAGACGAAACAACAGCTTCGAAAGGCACATCACTCGAAATGCTGTCGCACTCTGAGCGACACCTGCACCGAGCTGGCGAGGTTGGTTAACGCGTCCCAATAAGCCAGGAATGATCGGCTGCCGAACGTTCTCAGCCGCCTTGGGGGCGGGGGGTCGAACCGCCCGGGAACCCATATGGAATTGGACCAGTCGAAGCGACATGGAGTCTGCATGGGCGGCGGATGTGGGTATGTATGGGCGTCCAGCGGGCCCGACGTCCAGGGAGAGGTACACTCCTCAGGAGGCCCGGCCTCGGAATGTGGCTCCTCGTCGTCGTGGTGGCCAGGGAGAGGGAGTCGACCCTCGCATACCGGTCCTCGCACCTCGATCCCCCCGGTCCCCCAGTCCTTCCTCCGACGTCCTCCTCCTCCTCCTCCTCCTCCTCCTCCTCCTCCTCCTCCTCCCCCTTCCTCCTACCGCCTCCCTTCTCAGCCTTCTTCTTCATTTTCCTCCTCCTCCTCCTCCACCTCCTCCTCCTCCGCCTCCTCCTCCTCCTCCCATCCAACACCTCCCTTCTGAGCCTCCGTTTTCTTCTTCTTCTTCTTTTTCTTCTCCTCCTCCTCCTCCTCCTCCTCCTCCTCCTCCTCCTCCTCCTCCTCCTCCTCCTCCTCTTTCATCCATCTCCTCCATCTTCTCCATCTCCTCCATCTCCTCCCCCTCCCTCCGTCTCCTCCGCCTCCTCCGTCTCCTCCTTCTCCCCCTCCTCCTCCTGCTCCTCCTCCTCCTCCTCCTCCGCCTCCTCCTCCTCCTCCCCCTTCCTCCGACTACTACTCCGACTACTACTACGACTACTACTACGTCTACTACTACTGCGACTACTGCTACTACTGTTTCTACTACTACTGCTACTACTACCACTACTACTACAACTACAACTAATACAACTACTGCGGCTACGACTACGACTACTACGACTACTACCACCAAAGCTACTCCTACTACTACGACTACTACTGATACGACTTCTACTGCTACTACTACTACGACTTCTACTGCTAATACGACTACTACTACTACTACTACTACTACTACTACTACTACTACTACTACTACTACTACTACTACTACTACTACTACTACTACTTACTACTACTACTACTACTACTACTACTACTACTACTACTACTACTACTACTACTACTACTACTACTACTACTACTACTACTACTACTACTACTACTACTACTACTACTACTACTACTACTACTACTACTACTACTACTACTACTACTACTACTACTACTACTACTACTACTACTACTACTACTACTACTACTACTACTACTACTACTACTACTACTACTACTACTACTACTACTACTACTACTACTACTACTACTACTACTACTACTACTACTACTACTACTACTACTACTACTACTACTACTACTACTACTACTACTACTACTACTACTACTACTACTACTACTACTACTACTACTACTACAACTACTACTACTACAAAAACTACTACTACTACTACTACTACTACTACTACTACTACTACTACGACTACTACTTAACAACTTACTACCACTAACTACTACTAACTACTAACCACGAGCTACTGCTCACACTTAAGCTACAGCTACTATTGCTACGGCTCACTC
>CAUYUJ010008879.1:80000-83118 GCA_963575745.1 Prorocentrum cordatum | reverse complement strand
TCCTCCTCTTCCTCCTCCTCCTCCTCCTCGTCCTCCCCCTCCTCCGCCCCTCCTCCTCCTCCTCCTGCTCCTCCTGCTCCTCCTCCACCTCCTCCTCCCCTTCCTGCTCCCCCCCATCCTCCTCCGGAAGACCCGATCGCGGGGCAAGGGGCGCCACGCCAAGCCTGGCATGGTGCTCAGGGGCCTCAACGGCAGCGCCTGGGGCACTCTCGTCGACCACTTGGACGAGATGCCGCTGGGCAGGAACACCATCATGCTGGTTCAGGAGCACCACCTCACCAGCGACTACGTCGGCGAGATCAGTGCCAGCTGCTTCCAGAGGCACCTCACCGTCGCCCTCGCTCCCGCGGCTGCGGGGCCTGGTGGCGGCAGAGTGGCAGGAGTGGGGATCGTCGCCCCGCGCTGCGTGGGCCTCACCTACCTCGAGGGCGTGGACACCTTCGACTTCTCGCCGCCAGGCTCGCCAGGAAGGCTGGTGGCGGCCTGGACTCCTGGGTTTCTTCGCGGCGGCCTCATGGTCCTCAGCGCCTACTTCTGGGTCACCGAGGGCTGGACGGTTCGCAACCTGTCCATCTTGGACGCCATCGGCGAGCTGGTGAGGGCCTGCGACATCCCGTGGGTCCTCCAGGCCGACTTCAACAACACCCCCGACACGCTCATGGCCACGGGCTGGGTGGCCGACGTCGGGGGCACCATCTTCTCCTCGGCCGCCCCCACCTTCCAGGGCAAGGGCGGCGGGAGGGTCATCGACTACTTCGTGGTGGACACGCGCATCGCGTCAGCCTTCGGTGCAGCGGAGGTGCTCGACGCGTCCACCGCCCCGCACAGCCCCGTCGCCATCACGACGGAGAGGCCTCTGCGGGAGCGGCTAGGCTGGAGACTGGTCAAGCCTCGTGCCTTCCCGACTCGCCTCCCTGTGGGCTGTCGTCGGGAGCCTCCAGCCTGGCCGACCCTCGACAGTGGCGCAAACTACAGCGACGCCGAGCTGGAGGAGCTGTGGGCTGGGTTCTCGGCGGCGGCCGGGCACGACCTGCAGGGCATCCACGACCTCGTCGGCGAGGCCGACTACACTGGCAGGGGGCGTCACCCCCGATGGGCCCGAGCCCCGATCGCAGGCCCAAAGGCGCATGCGAGGCCCAGGGGCACCACGCGCTCCAGGGCATGGCGCTGGATGGCCAGCCGCGTCGGCGACATCGTCTGGCTGGCGCAGGCGGCCCGTCAGCGGCGCGACTGGCAGCCGTATGCCGACCAGTGGCGGCGCCTGCGCAGGCGCCTCCACCACGGCGCCGCCCGCTGGTGCGACGCGCTGGGCGACGACGCCAAGGCCGTGCACGCCGAGCTCCTCGCGCTGGGCGACCTCACCTGGGACGGCGACGCGCTCTGGGAGGACGCCCCCAGGGCCATGGAGCTGCAGCGTCGGGCCACGCAGCAGGCCCACGTCATCGAGCAGGGCCTCCGAGCCCAGAGGGCCAAGGCGTGGCGCCAGAGGCTCAAGGACGGCTCGCAAGGAGGTGCGGGCTTCGTCCACCGCATGTCGAAGTGGCGCCAGGGAGTCGACCCCGCGCTTGGGGCCCGAGGGCACACCAACCTGGACATGACGTGCCCTCAGGCTGCGGTCGACTTGGAGGCGCTGAAGTGGATCGACCTCTGGACCTCCCACGGCGCCCAAAGCCGAGGCGAGCTCCCTCGCCCCTGGGAGTCGGCCACCTTCGAGGACAGCATGGTCAAGCCGACAGCGGACGACATTCGGTCCATCTGCAGGGCCTTCCCCGAGCACACGGGGGTCGGGGTGGACAACTGGCACCCCAGGCGGTTCGCGAGCTTGGGGGGCGAAGGGCTCGAGTTCCTGGCCGCCTTCGTCGCCTACGTGGCGCGCACGGCCAGGTGGCCCCCTCAGCTGCGCTACGTGATGTACTTCCTGCTGGCCAAGCAGGGCGGGGGGACCAGGCCCATCGGCCTCCTCACCACTGGCACGCGGCTGGTGGAGCGCGCGCACTCGCACCTGTTCCACGACTGGGAGCGGGAGATTCGGCGGGACTACGACTTCGCGGCGCCAGGCGGGGGCTCAGAGGATGCGATATGGCAGCAAATGTTGTTTGACGAAGGAGCCCAGCCTGGAGAGGTAACGGGCACGGCGGTCCTAGACTTGGAGAAGGCGTTCGAGCACATCACCATGTACTTGCTGTGGGCTGAGGCGCCCAAGCATCAGTTTCGGTTGCAGCTTTTGAAGCTCCTTATCTCGATATACACGGCCACGCGTTTTGTCTCGTTCCGCGGCGTGGCGTCGGTTCACTCGGCGACCACATTCTCTGCAGCCATTGCTGGCAGCAGCGGGGGCACGAGATGCCTCAAGCTAGCCATCTTGTCAGTCGTGGACGGGTTGGCGCAAGAGCACCCTGCCATGCCGCTGAAGCTCTTTGTCGACGATTTAAGCATTCAGGCGCGAGGTGCGGAGACGGATGTCTCGGCCTCGCTGCATGCGGCCACGACCCAATACATAGAAGAAATGGAGGCCCGTGGGATCCCCGTCTCCAGGGTCCGACCAGACAAGCCAACTGGCAAGGGGTTATCATGACAGCGCAGCGCTCCCTGCGAGCTCGCATCAAAGGGTGGGCCCGTAGCCTTGGACTGGAGGTCCAAGCTAGCAGCGCGCAGCTCGGCGTAGACTCGGCGGGAGGAGGAGTTGTGTCGTTGCGCGCGCGAGCCGACGCCAGGATGGGGAGCGCTCGGCGACGTAGAAGCAAGCTATCGAGTCTTGGCAAGCAGGGCGCGCGCACGTTTCAGGTCGCGCGCATGGGCTTCCTCCCTTCCGTGCTGCATGGGGCGGCCTGCCTCGGAATGGGCCCGACTCGGCTCACCCGAGCGAGGGCCCTCGTGGCCTCGGCGCTTGGCGGGAATGCAATCGGTAAGGACCGACTGCTGCGCCTGTGGACGCTGCGCTGCGACCCCCTGGTCGACGCTTGCACGAAGCCACTGCTCAAATGGGCGGAGGCCGTCTTTGCTGGCAGCCATGAGGAACTCATGACTGCGGGGCGGCGCAGAGCTGTCGCGGCGGCCGCGGCCGCCACGCCTGGGAGCAGCCCCTGGAGACAGATAAAAAGACCTGCCTCAGCCGTCT
>CAUYUJ010008879.1:45000-75000 GCA_963575745.1 Prorocentrum cordatum | reverse complement strand
GTGGACATGATTCGGGGTGGACGTCATGTGCAGTCAAGATCCACAGCAAGGATGCAAGGTAAAGTGGGCAAAGCCCTTGAAGCCGGATTTGCCGCTCAGGCCCCGGGGACGTCACCGTCGGCCCAGGCGGATGGGCTCCAGACGCTGTGATGCGAGGGCAGCCGTGACGAAGCCACGCGTCCTTGCCATGGGTTTTGACTCTGCGCCACTGCGCTTCGGGCGAGGGCCCGCAGACCCGTCGGTCGGCAGAGGTGGGCAGAAACGTGAAGCAGGAAGCTGTCGGCAGCAGATGGGGCTCCCGCCCGCCCCCCAGAAAGGGAGGGGAGAAGGAACACCACCCGACCCTTGGCTTCGGCAGGAAGGCTCCTGAAAGAGATCGGGACCTGGGAATCCAGAGATGCCTACTTCCAACGACCGGCGTGTACGCTTCTTGGCGGCGCGCAGAAGGGAGTAGAGGAAGGGGAGAATGCTTCTTAGAAGGCGGCTGCCTCTCAGAAGGCGCTGGCCGTCCTTCTAAGAAGCCAGAGGCGCGCCGCGTCTGAGAAGCACCCGAGCAGCTTCTTAGAAACAAAGAACTGCTTCTTAGAAGCAAGAACTGCTTCTTAGACGCAAGGCACCCGCTATTTGGAAGCACGCCAGGAACAGCTTCTAAGAAGCAACCGCGAGCTTCTTAGCTTAGAAGGGGCGCCCGAGCCTTCTCAGAAGGGCGGGTGCTTCTATGAAGCCCCCCCCCCTCCCGGCACCCGCCTCTGCGCGTGCCTGAGCTCCAGGCGAAGGCCTGCATGCCTCAGCGTCTGTGGGCGCGGCTCCCACGCGCGCCGCGGGGGGGGGGGGGGGGGGCGGAAAGCAGGGGTCCCGTCGGGGCCGCTGCGGAGCAGCAGTGAGTGCCCTGCCCTGTTAGGCACCCACGACGGCGGCCCCGCCGCTCCCCCAGAGGCACCCGGCGGCTCGCTCGGAACCCTCGGGGCGGCCGGCTTCTTTCTCCGCTCTGGGCCTGCGGAGGCCAAAAGGACCCCAACAAGACGAGGCCAGAACGAGACAAGATCGGGGGAAGAAAACAGTCGAGAATCCCTGGGATCTGGCGGCTCCGGAGGATGTCTCGGGCGCCGCGGCCTCCTCAGCGCGTCCTGAAACGCCCCGCCCGACCCAGGCACCCCTCAGGATTCCTACGAAGAGGCCCGAAAGCCTCGACCTCGGCCCCCGACCCTTGAACCTCGATCCTCAGGAGGAGCTCGCGGGCTCCTCGGTGGTGACATCCCCTCGGGCTCACGGCCCTCGTGGTCCCCGCGCAGCCACGGCTGGGCTCGGCTCTGAGAAGCGGGCCGCGGGCGTGGTGCTGGGCCACGGGGGCCTCAAAAAACAACGCAGGGTGAAGGCCGGCCACCAGGTACCAGGGGACCGATTCCGCTGGCTCCTTTGCAGGTCCTCCAGCGGCGTCGCCGCGGGCATTGTCCGCTCGATGTATGAAGTCACCTGCCAATCCGCGGCCTCTGTCGGTGTTGTGGGACGGACGCGGGCTTGCCAAGGACGGGGACGGGGTCGATCGGTCTGAGGCCCCACGCCTCAACAGCAATCTAGCCGTCGGGTGCCTGGGCCCCCAGCCGCCTGCCGCGCCCAGGCCTGCGAGGCCATCTAGCCCGGCGGCCTCTCAAGATGGAGCCAGAGCGCGTGGGGCCGGAGGATCGCTCTCGCATCGTCGGATCGGCGATGCACCTGCGACGGCGGGCTGGACAGAATCGGGCCTCGAGATCGCGCCCCATCGCCGGTGCATCGGCGATGGGGCGGGATCCTCCCGGCCCGAGCGGCCCGAGGAGTCGAGGGCCGAGGGCCGAGCCTGGACAGCCGACAAACGCTCGAGGCGGCCAGTAACTCGCCGCTGCGAGCCTCGTGCAGGACGGCTTCGTGCACAAGGGCCGGCAGAAGACGGCTCGACATGATGAGAGGCCGGCCATGGGCCACGGGTCGAGAGGTGGCTACCATATGGTCCATGCCCGAAACAGGTGGAGTCGCTGGCTGTCAGGTGGCATGGGAGGTGATGGAAGCGGACTGCTCGCATGCCACAACGACTTGGCGGCCTGGACAAGCGCCCACGCTTTCCGCCCCGCCGCCCCATCTGGTGCCACCGAATTTTGGCTGCCCTCCATCGTAAATCGGTCGGATCGCTTGCAAAAGCCGAATCGGCAGAGTCGAGCCCCACACGTGACGCCGAGGGGTGCTCGCCCCGGGCGGGCGCGCAGACGAATCGATCGACGCCGCGCACAGGCGTCGACATGCGCCACCGAATCCGGTGATGAACACGCGGGGATCTTCCCTGCGCCACTGATGCCCGCCATCCGCACAAATCCACGGCCATCCAGGGCCATTGCATTGCTGTCCCGTGGCCGTTCCGAGGCGCATTCTCCGAGGTTGGTGGGATCAAGGACAGCCCCGCGGCCCAGGAGCCCCCCCAAGTGGGCCCAGGAAAAAAGAGACAGGCCCCTATCGAGGTCCAAGAAGCAATCCGCAATGCTCAAGAGGCCCAGGGGCAGCCAGGTCGGCCTGATTTCCGGCCTCTGCTGGGTGTGTTTGCGCATATGCCACCGTGCGCCGTCTGTGGTTTCAAAATGTGGCTCTCGCCCTAGCGCGGCGCACATTCGTTTAACAAATGATCCCAGTGCGACACTACCTAGGAGTTGGAGCCCCTAGGAAAGCAGCATTAGTAGTAACAGTACAGCTAAGCTAAAGCTAAAGATAAGCAAAGCTAAGCTAAAGCTAAGCTAAAGCTAAGCTAAAGCTAAGCTAAAGCTAAGCTAAAGCTAAGCTACAGCTAAGCTGACGTTAAGCTAAAGCTAAGCTAACGCTAAGCTAAAGCTAAGCTGAAGCTAAGCTAAAGCTAGGCTAAAACTAAGCTAAAGCTAAGCTAAAGCTAAGCTAACGCTAAGCTAACGCTAAGCTAAAGCTAAGCTAAAGCTAAGCTGAAACTAAGATCACGCTAAGCTAAAGCTAACAACAGCTAAGCTACAGCTAAGCTAAAGCTAAGCTACAGCTAAGCTAAAGCTAAGCTACAGCTAAGCTACAGCTAAGCAACATGTAAACTAAAGCTAAAGCTAGGCTAAAACTAAGCTAAAACTAAAGCTAAGCTAAAAGCTAGGCTAAAACTAACACTAAGCTAAACTAAACTAACACTAAAAGCTAAAGCTAAAAGCTAAGCTAGGCTAAAGCTAAAGCTAAAAACTAAACTAACACTAAGCTAAAAGCTAGGCTAAAGCTAAGCTAAAACTAAAGCTAAAAGCTAAGCAACATCTAAACTAACACTAAGCTAAAGCTAGGCTAAAACTAAGCTAAAGCTAAGCTGAAGCTAAGCTAAAGCTAAGCTAAAGCTAAGCTAAAGCTAAGCTAAAGCTAAGCTAAAGCGAAGCTAAAGCTAAAGCTAAAGCTCCCAGGGGACTGGGGGAACCGCTCCCAGGGGACCGGGGGAACCGCCTGGGGCACTTTCCACTGCCCGGCCCCTTTGAGCAAACAGAGTAAGAACCCTTCTAGGCAGAGCCTAGGTAGGGAATAAGAACAAACATGTCAGTCAGCATGGTAATATGCATCGTCCTTACATCCTGGCTACACGTCGTGGCAACACTACCAACACTATTGATGAGTATGACGCTAATGATGATGGTGATGATGACGATGATGAGGATGATGATGACGATGGGGATACCAATAATCACAACAATAATAAGACTAGTAACAATTGAAAAAACGAAAATGATATGCTGTGCTGCGCTATGCTATGCTACGCTATGCTATGCTGTGCTCTGCTATGCTAAAGCTCAGCGCAGCGAAGCTAAGATGAAGGTAAGCTAAGCTAAGATAAACCTGAGCTAAGATGAAGCTAAGCTAAGCTAAGATTAAATAAGCTAAGCTCAGATGAGATAAGCAACGCTAAGCTAAGGGGACGTAACTGGGGATACCGCGGGGCGGATACTGGGGGAACCGCCCGGGGCGCTTTCCACTGCCAGGCCCCTTTAAGCCCAGAGAGTAAGAACCCTTCTAGGCAGAGCCTAGGAACAGAATTTGCAAGAGTTTCACGGGTTGAGGGCGGGTGGTTTTCAAAATGTGGATCTCGCCTTAGCGCGGCGCACATTAGTTTTACACATTTGCAAGAGTTTCACGGATTGAGGGCGGGTGGTTTTCAAAATGTGGCTCTCGCCTTAGCGCGGCGCACATTCGTCTTAAAACATTTGCAAGAGCTTCACGGATTGAGGGCGGGTGGCTTTCAACATGTGGCTCTCGCCTTAGCGCGGCGCACATTCGTCGTACAACATTTGCAAGAGCTTCACGGATTGAGGGCGGGTGGTTTTCAAAATGTGGCTCTCGCGGCGCACATTCGTCTTAAAACATTTGCAAGACTTCACGGATTGAGGGCGGGTGGTTTTCAAAATGTGGTTCTCGCCTTAGCGCGGCGCACGTTCGTCTCAAAACATTGCAAGCGTTTCACGGGTTCCCATCGTCAACGTACCAGAAATAATGTTTTTGAACAGATTCAGGACTACGCAGGCGCTACAGGTACGTTGATTCGCTGTGTTGAAGTCCCAGAAATGGCGTGCTGGCACGATTTTGGATCGTCAACACGCAAGAATCAGGTTGATCCATGGCGTCGGGATCCCGAGAACAATGTATTGGCATGCTGCAGGGTCTTCAAACGGTTGTCTTCCAACGAGGCATTTCCCTCAATTGACATGAACCGTTGTAGGGTCCTATGAAGAAGGAGCTTGGAGGGAGGGTGTATTCCAACATCTTTGATGCCTCTTGGGTTTACACTGGTCCTTCCTCCTCCTCCTCCTCCTCCTCCTCCTCCTCCTCCTCCTCCTCCTCCTCCTCCCCCTTCCTCCTCCTCCTTGCCCCTCCACCCCCCTCCTCCCTCCTTGTCTCCCACTCCCTCATCCTCGCTCGTCCGCCCCCCTCCCCTCCCCTCCCTCACCCACCCCTTCTGGGGAAACCAAAAGGTACCGATACCGATACCGATACTCCCCAGACCTCTCCGTGGGTGCTTTCTGACCAGAATCTCGGGGCGAATCCAGCGGTGGCGACGAGGGCTTCCCCGAAGGCCCTCCCCGAAATGCGAAAACGATGGAGGGGTGGCGGCATGGCTACATGTTCCTCCTCTGGCCCTCCTCCCCTCGAGCCTCGGGAGAGGAACAGCTAGACGCAAGAGTGACCCTTGGTAAGAGTGACCTTTGGTGCGCGGCATTTGGGGAGCCGCGGGGGAGCCAGACACGAGCGCGCAAGATGTTAATTACTGTCGCATCGCGTTTGGCGATCGGGGGGCCCACACCAAAGGTCACTCTAGCTAAAAGTCACACTTGCGTCTCGTCGACTCTGGCCCTCCTTCCCGCGAGCCTCGGGAGGGGAGGACGGGGGGGCCCAGGGGGCGCGGCGCGGAAGGCCGAACAAGGGCGACGACGAGGGAAGGGCAGCGGCGTTGGTCCTCCCCTGGCCCTCCTCCCCGCCAGCCTCGGGAGGGGAAGGGGGGGCCCACGGGCACGGCGCAACACCCGGGCGAGGGCCGCGCAGCGAGGATCTTCTGACCCGGGTGCATCCAGACCCGGGGCAGTCAAGCCCTGCAGAAGCCTGCAGAATCCTACACCCAAACCCGGGTCAACGCGAAAGATCCTGCAAGTTCCTGCAGGATCCTGCACCCAGACCCGGGTCAATGCAGCCCTGGCCCTGCAGAATTCTGCAAGATCTGGGCGCTCTGGCTCACCCCCGTTTGCATTGACCCCCGTCTCTTGAGCCCCGAGTTACGTTCCCATGCGCCCATCAGAAAGAGTGAGATCGATGATGCGCGTCCTCCACGACTGTCTTACGACAGTCCCGCCCTCCCAGGGCGTCCGCCCTGGATGCGGGCCTCCGCCCCAGTCTTGTGGATGCCATGACAATGGACACCCTAACAGTCCGATCATTGAACTGAACATGTGCTTAAACTGTTTGGAAAGAAAGATGTTCTAAACATGTTTTTAACATGTTCAAGGCATGCTTAAAGCATGGTTTGAGCCCCCGTCTCTTGGGCCCCCGTCTCTGGAGCCCCCTCCCGCGCGCGGCGCGCCCCCGCCCCGGGCGGGGGCGGCGGCTCCTCTCCCAGCCTCGACCTGCGCGCGGACCCGCGCGGGAAGGCGGGCACCCTCTGCGCCCGTTTGTGCTCTGCGCCTGCCAACCTCCTCCTCCTGCTCCTCCTCCTCCTGCTCCTCCTCCTCCTGCTCCTCCTCCTCCTCCTCCACCTGCTCCTCCCTCTCCTCCTCATCACCATCACCATCATCAGCATCAGCATCAGCAGCAGATTCAGCATCATCATCAGCATCAACACCATCATCATCAGTACCATCATCATCAGCATCATCATCATCAGCATCATCAGCATCATCATCATCATTACCAGCATCAGCATCATCATCATCATCATCATCAGCAGCAGCAGCAGCATCATCATCATCATCATCATCATCATCATCATCAGCATCATCATCATCACCGTCATCATAGTGACCATGATCATTATCATCATCATGATCCTGATCATAATCATCAGCATCAGCATCAGCAATAGCATCATTATCAGCATCATAAGCATCATAATCAGCAGCATCAGCATAGCATCATCAACATCAGCAGCACCATCATCACCAGCATCAGCATCATGAGCATCTTCATCAGACACATCATCGTCATCAGCATCAGCATCAGCATCATCAGCGTCAGCATCAGCGTGATCATCATCAGCATCAGCATCAGCAGCATCATCACCATCAGCAGTATCATCATCAGCACAGCATCATCATCATCAGCATCAGCAGCATCATCATCACCAGCATCAGCATCAGCATCATCAGCAGCATCATCAGCATCAGCAGCATCGCCAACATCAGCATCATCATCGTCATCATCAGCATCATCATCATGACCATCATCATCAGAACCAGCATCAACATCATCATCAGCATAGACGTCATCGTCAGCATCATCAGCATCAGCATCAGTACAGCCTCATAAGCATCATAAGCATCAGCATCAGCATCATAATCATCATCGCCAACATCAGCATCAGCATCAGCATCAGCATCAGCATCACCATCGTTATCATCAGCAACATCGTCAGCAGCATCATCATCAGCATCAGCAGCATCAGCATCGTCATCACCAGCATCATCATCATCAGCATCATCAACATCACCATATATGTGTACGTATATATATATATATGTATGTATGTAGCCAGTCCTCAGTGAGTTTTTTGTATGTTAAATATTGAAGGCGGTCGGCAGGAGCGTCATCATCATCAGCAGCATCGTCGGCATCAGCATCATCAGCATCAGCATCTTCACCATCATCAGCAGCATCATTAACATGACCATCATCAGCATCATCAACATCATCACCAGCATTAGCATCATCATCATCATCATCAGCATCATCGTCATCACCAGCATCAGCATCAGCATCATAATCAGCATCAGCATCAGCATCGGCATCCTGCAGCAGCATCAGCATCAGCATCAGCATCAGCATCGTTATCATCAGCATCATCATCAGCATCATCATTGGCATCATCATCAGCAGGATCATCATCAATGTCATCATCGTCATCATCATCAGCAGCATCGCCAGCATCAGCATCAGCATTATCACAATCAGCAGCATCAGCATCAACATCATCATCATCATCATCATCATCACCAGCATGAGCATCATCAACATCATCATCATCATCATCGTCAGCATCAGCAACAGCATCATCATCGTCATCTTCATGAGCAGCATTGTCAGCATCAGCATCAGCAGCATCATCATCATCAGCATCAGCATCAACATCATCAGCATCATCATCAAGATCATCATCATCATCATCATCATCATCATCGTGATCAACATCATCATAAGCATCAGCAGCATCATCATCCGGATCATCAGCAGCATCAGCATCATCATCGCCATCACCATCAGCAGCATCGTAAGCATCAGCATTAGCTTCATCATCATCACCATCAGCATGTTGATCGTCAGCATCAGCATCAGCATCATCATCATCGTCATCTTCATCAGCAGCATCGTCAGCATCAGCATCAGCATCAGCATCATCATCAACAGCATCATCATTATCATAAGCATCATCAGCAGCAGCATCATCAACATCAGCATCATGAGCATCGCCAGCATCAGCATCATCATCATCATCGTAAGCATGATCAGCCGCAGCGTCATCATCAAAATCATTAGCGTCATCGTCATCATCATCATCGACAGCATCAGCATCAGAATCATCACCAGCATCATCATCAGCAGGATCATCAGCAGGATCGTGAGCACCAGCATCAGCATGAGCACCATCATCATGATCATCAGCAGCAGCATCATCAGCAGCATCTTGAGCATCAGCAACAGCAACAGCATACGTATCATCAGCATCAGCATCAGCATCAGCATCATCATGATCATCATCGTCAGCATCAGCACAGCATCACCATCATCACCAGCATGAGCATCATCAGCATCATCATCATCATCATCGTCAGCATCAGCATCAGCATCAGCGTTGTCATCATCATCATCATCAGCAGCATCGTCAGCATCAGCATCAGCATCATCATCATGATCAGCATCACCACCATCGCAATCGTCAGCATCAGCACAGCATAAGCACCATCATCATCCCTATCAGCATCGCCATCGTTAGCATCGTCATCGTCAGCGTCAACATCATCATCATCATTAGCAGCAGCATCATCATCGTCGGGATCAGCATCAGCATCTTCATCATCACCAGCAGCATCAGCATCATCAGCATCATCGTCATCTTCATCAGCAACATCACCATCATCAACATCATCACCATCAGCATCACCATCATCACCGTCACCACCATCATCATCAGCATCATCATCGTCAGCATCATCATCATCATTAGCATCATCATCATCATCATCATCATCATCATCATCATCAGCATCAGCATCAGCATCATCATCATCATCATCATCATCATCATCGTCAGCATCAGCATCATCATCATCAGCAGCAGCATTATCAGCATCAGGAGCAGCAGCAGCATCAGCATAATAAGCATCAGCATCATCATCATCATCGTCGTCGTCGTCGTCATCTTCATCAGCAGCATCAGCAGCAGCACCATCATCAGCATCGTCATCGGCATCTTCATCAGCATCGTCAGCAGCAGCATCACCATCATTATCATCATCAGCAGCATCATCAGCATCATCATCATCATTATCA
The DNA here is from genome assembly GCA_963575745.1 of Prorocentrum cordatum. Lineage (NCBI taxonomy): Eukaryota > Dinophyceae > Prorocentrales > Prorocentraceae > Prorocentrum > Prorocentrum cordatum. Next base: position 65,742 of record CAUYUJ010008879.1, on the reverse strand, counting down.
ATATCATCATCATCGTCATCATCATCATCATCATCATCATCATCATCATCATCATCATCGTCAGCATCATCAGCAGCAACATCATCATCAGCATCATCATCATCAACAACAATCGCAGTCCAAGCGGCTTTGAGGCGGCTGGTAATTCAAACAATCAATTTCAAGAAACACGGTAGGATCTGGCGGCCAAATTGCTTGACAATGTTGATCGGCGATGGCCATGAAGGCGAAACCTTTGGTCGCCGTTCGTATCGACGTAAAGTGCCAAGATACCTCTTGTATCCGAAATGGCGCCACAACGGATCGAATCATAAGATTGCCCCGAGTCGTCGATGGATCGGCAACGTCGAGGTGGGACAGCTCGGGCTCCAGATCGCGGCGTCTCGCCGATGCACCGCCCGCGCCGAGGGCAGCTCGCGACGTCTCGCGACGTCACGACCAGCCGAGCCCGCCTGCAAGAAAACCCGAACGTCCCCTGAGGCCTCTGGCGCTCCCGAGACCCAGGTCCCCGAAGGCCACCACGGAGGGGCCGGCCACGTCCTCGGTCGCCCTGAACCTCGATCCCAGAACATCGCGGGGGTCGATAATTACCAGCCTCGAACGTATCCCTATCCCTAAGATTGACGCGCCAAAAGGCGAGGACAGTCTTAGGGATTCGCCCTCAAAAAATAGGGGAATCCCCAAGATTGGCATCGTGATGAGGAGATGCCCAGCATAGGGATAGGGATATGTTCCAGGCTGGTAAGATAAGGAGGGCGCGGCGGAGCTCCCTCGAGGCGAAGCTGGCCCACGGAGTCAGATCAGGGGTGATCCCCCTCAGCCGGAAGAGCACCACCCTGCGAGGTTCGTCAAGTGCACACCATCGAGCGGTGCAGCGGCCTATCCTCCCGAGCGGGGAAATCCCTCCCCCGAAGGAGGAGGAGGAGGAGGAGGAGGAGGAGGAGGAGGAGGAGGAGGAGGAGTAAGAGGAGAAGTAAGAGTAAGAGTAGGAGTAGGAGCAAGAGTGCCAGGACGGATCTCAAATGGAGGAGAAGGAGGAGGAGGAGGAAGAACGAACGTGGCCTCTGGGGGGCTGTTCTCCAGTCTAGCCGCTGACTGCGTCCGGCGCGCCGCTGAGCGGGGTGCTGTCACCCGCTCGCGCGCTAATCCTCTCGCCGGTACGGTGATGGCATTGGATATGGGAACCCTCGAGGAGGAATCAAGGGTCTGGAAGCCAGTGGAAACCCAATCGTGGATTGGCCATGGATACCACCGCCGCCCTCATGAGAGAAGGAACCCTCCAGGGTCTGAAGCCCCTGGACATCTTCCTGAACCAACGCCCCCACCGTATGGATGATCGGTGGCGAAGGCACAGAGGCGGCTGCGTGCACGTCCGTGTGATTGTTTTCGCTTTGAGGAAAGAGGAGGGGGCGGCGGTCGGTCGGCAGGGAAGCGGGATTGCGCGAGGACGGGGGAGATGGCGGTCGGGAAGGAGCAGGGGGGGGCTGCATGCCTGGCCGAGAGGCTTGCCGCGCCGCCACCACGGAGCGAGGCGGAGGGGCGCATGGCGAAGCGGGCCGCGCGGGCGGCCTTGAACTGGCTCAAACAAACATGAGCCGTCAGGCTCGGAGTCCTTGCACGTGTGGTGCATGCGGTAGATCACGGCCGCGCGGGTCAGGACGTGGTCAAAGAAATCGTCAGCTGCAAGATCTGCGACGAAGTTCTCTCCGTGTAGTCCAATTTGAGCCAGGGCACAGTTGTGAGAGCGCCCTCTTGGTAGCAATGCGAAGTGCCAGATCCGCGGGCACGTGGCGCAGTGGCCGATGGAATCGGGAGAGCAACGGGCGTCGCATCCGAAGCGGCACGCATGGCGTACGAGATGTACATGGGGACGGTGAGATGATGCCCATCCACCCGCGAGAGTCTTCATCACAGGCCACAGTCTAGACGGCGGCATTCGGGCCACGTGAGAACGAAGGCGCCGCCATGCTGTGCGAACCGAGGCAGTGGGCCGAACAAGCGACATTCCGTCGTTGACGGGCGAAGCCGCCTGTGCCAGGTCGAAGTTGAAGCTCGTGCCAGTGGAGTCCGAGGGGTCGTCCACGGGGTCCGCGGCCACGATGAACCGACGGCTTTCGACGTGCTCGTGTACGAAATGTTTGTAGTGGTGTTGGACATTGCGGGCCGAGAGGTCCGCCGAAACGTCCTTTCTCTCTGGGACCGTCTGGCGTATGAGTTCTGCCGTGCGTCAACACGTGTGCGTCGGGCACGCTCGCGGAGTTGGCGTTCGCTTGCATCGCGTAGTAGCGCTTGAAGTTCTTGCTTTCGGATAGTACATATGAGGTAACGCTCGCACCAACGCTTCCAATCATTATCGTTCCTGACGTCGTCGCTTTGCAGGAATAAGTCGGGCAGCCAGTCCGACGCCCAGCGTTCAACAACTTCAGCGAGTGTGTCAAGCTCGCGTACCGCGTCGTCGATGTCATCAGTATTGCCGTCAGGCGTAGAAGTCGGCGCTTGTACTGACGGTGTTGGGAGCTGCCAACTGTGCTGTAGTTCTCGAGAGGAGAGCTCCTGCGGGTCTGTAGAAGTCGGCAATGGGGGACACCACGACCACAGCCTGTTCAGGATCGTGACGTCGAAGTCGTCGTCGCACAGCTGGCGTTGGACCTCGAGAATGTATGCGGACTGTGGTGACCGGCGGAGAGGCTCGCCTGCTTGTCGTGGTACACGTTCTCGAACCATCTTACCTGCAAGTTGAGTACGGCGGTGTGCAAGATATAAGCGATGTCGCGCTTGTGCGGGATCGCGAAGTTTCCGAATTGTGGAGATGTTCGAATATATATATATATAGAGAGAGAGAGAGAGAGAGAGAGAAAAAAAAAATACTCCGACGGAAGAACCCCGCATGATAATTTCTTTAGCTTGCATGGGGGTATCCTCCTGCCCCTTCCCTTCTCCCACCTACTCTTGCCTCCTCGTGCTCCTCCTGTCTGCTCTTCCTCCTGCCTCAACCCCTGCCTCTTCCTCCTCTTCTTGCCTCCTCCACCCCCTCCCCCTCCCCCTCGTTATGCTTCCTCCCCCCCATTCCCCCTGCCCCTCCTGCCTCCTGCCTCCTCCTCCTGCTCTCCCTCTCCCTTCCTCCTCCTCCTCCTCCTCCTCATCCCCTGTCCTCCTCCTCTCCCTCTCCCTCATCCGCTCCTCCTCCTCCTCCTCCTCCTCCTCCTCCTCCTCCTCCTCGTTTCCATATTCCTCCCCCCTCCTCCCCCCCCCCTCCTCCTCCTCCTCCTCCTCCTCCTCCTCCTCCTCCTCCTCCTGCCTCCTCCTTAGGCCTCCTGCCCCCTCCTGGGGCCTCCTGGGGCCTCTTGGGGCCTCCTGGAGCCTTCTGGGCCTTCCGGGACCTACTGGGGCCTCCTCGGGCATTCCTCCTCCTCCTTTTCCTCCTCGTCCTTCCTCCCCTCAGCCTCTTCCTCTTCCTGCTTTCCTGTCTCGTCCTGCATCATCCCTCCTCCTTTTCCTGGCAATCCTCCTCCTCCTCGTCCTCGTGCGGAACACGACCCAGAGGAAGCGCACGACGTGCGTCCCAGCCGATACGCGCCGGAGGACGACCCAGAGGAAGCGCGCGCCGGAGGATGACCCGGAGGAACCACGTGAGCTGCGGGACCCATAGGAAGGCTCCCGCCTGACGCGTCCTCACAATTCACTCACAGACGAGGGTCCCGCTTGATACTTCTTCCAAATTCAGACCTGAGGAGCCCAAAAGTGACGACAGTTACAGGAATCCGATGACCCGCTCGGATTAGTAACATGATCTGCGGGCCCCATAGGGAGGGGGCTCCCGCCTGAGACTTGCTCGCAATTCACTGACAAACGAGGCTCCCGCCTGATACTTCCTCCAAATTCAGACCTGAGGAGCCCAAAAGTGACGACAGTTACAGGAATCCGATGACCCGCTTGGATTAATAACATGATCTGCGGGCCCCATAAGGAGGGGGCTCCCGCTTGAGACTTCCTCACAATTCGCTCACAAACGAGGGTCCCGCTTGATACTTCCTTCAAATCAGACCTGAGGGGCCCAAAAGTGACGACAGTTACAGGAATCCGATGACCCGCTCGGATTAATAACGTGGTCTGCGGGCCCCATAGGGAGAGGGCTCCCGCATGAGACTTCCTCACAATTCACTCACAGACGAGGCTCCCGCTTCATACTTCCTCCAAATTCAGACCTGAGGAACCCAAAAAGGACGACAGTTACAGGAATCCGATGACCCGCTCTGATTAATAACATGATTTGCGGGCCCCATAGGGAGGGGGCTCCCGCCTGAGACTTCCTCACAATTCACTCACAGACGAGGCTCCCGCTTGATACTTCCTCCAAATTCAGACCTGAGGAGCCCAAAAGTGACGACAGTTACAGGAATCCGATGACCCGCTCGGATTAATAACATGATCTGCGGGCCCCATAGGGAGGGGGCTCCCGCCTGACGCGTCCTCACAATTCACTCACAGACGAGGGTCCCGCTTGATACTTCTTCCAAATTCAGACCTGAGGAGCCCAAAAGTGACGACAGTTACAGGAATCCGATGACCCGCTCGGATTAATAACATGATCTGCGGGCCCCATAGGGAGGGGGCTCCCGCCTGAGACTTGCTCGCAATTCACTGACAAACGAGGCTCCCGCCTGATACTTCCTCCAAATTCAGACCTGAGGAGCCCAAAAGTGACGACAGTTACAGGAATCCGATGACCCGCTCGGATTAATAACATGATCTGCGGGCCCCATAGGGAGGGGGCTCCCGCCTGAGACTTCCTCGCAATTCACTCACAGACGAGGCTCCCGCTTGATACTTCCTCCAAATTCAAACCTGAGGAGCCCAAAAGTGACGACAGTTACAGGAATCCGATGACCCGCTCGGATTAGTAACATGATCTGCGGGCCCCATAGGGAGGGGGCTCCCGCCTGAGACTTCCTCACAATTCACTCACAGACGAGGCTCCCTCTTGGTGGATGATGGTGATGGGATGATGACGACGGTGTTTGATGATGATATATGATTGATGATGATGATGATGATGATGATGATGATGATGATGATGATGATGATGATGACGACGATGATGATGATGATGATGGTGGTGATGATGACGTCGTGATGATGATGATGGTGGTGATGATGAGTGCAGATGGTGAATGATCGTGCGATTATGATGGTAAATGGTGGTGGTGATGATGGGGACGAAGTGGTGAGTCAGCGTGTAGTGATGATGATGATGATAACGATGATGATCGTTCGATGCCGATGATGGTGAATGATCGTGCGATGGTGATGGTGATGGTGATGGTGATGATGATGATGATGATGATGATGAGTGGGGAGTGATGGTGATGGTGATGATGACGCGGAGGAGGAAGCAAAAAGGAGCAGGGGAGAGGGAGGAGGACGAGAGATCCTGCGCGGAGGGTGTGCAGAGAAAGCACGAACCCCACTCAGGATGTGGGAAACAAAACATTATCCAGGCAAAGCAACCTAACAGCGATGTGTAGGAGCATATCTGGGAGCATTCCCCTTAAGATTCAGATGAAAATCCTGTTGTAGAATTCTGCTGTTCTCGCAGTCGTAGTCGCATTCGCGATGACAGTCGCAGTGGCAACGGCAGTCGCAGTCACAGCCTCAGCCTCAGCCTGCCTCAGCCTCAGCCTCAGCCTGCCTCAGCCTCAGCCTGCCTCAGCCTCAGCCTCAGCCTGCTTCAGCCTCAGCATCAGTCTGCCTTCAGCCTCGGCCTCAGCCTCAGCCTGCCTCAGCCTCAGCCTGCATCATCAGCCTCAGCCTCAGCCTGCCTCAGCTCAGCCTGCCTCAGCCTCAGCCTCAGCCTGCCTCAGCCTCAGCCTCAGCCTGCTTCAGCCTCAGCCTCAGTCTGCCTTCAGCCTCGGCCTCAGCCTCAGCCTGCCTCAGCCTCAGCCTGCAGCCTCAGCCTCAGCCTCAGCCTCAGCCTGCCTCAGCATCAGCCTGCCTCAGCCTCAGCCTCAGCCTGCCTCAGCCTCAGCCTCAGCCTCAGCCTCAGCCTCAGCCTCAGCCTCAGCCTCAGCCTCAGCCTCAGCCTCAGCCTCAGCCTCAGCCTCAGTCAGCCTCAGCCTCAGCCTCAGCCTCGGCCTCAGCCTCAGCCTGCCTCAGCCTCAGCCTGCATCAGCCTCAGCCTCAGCCTCAGCCTGCCTCAGCATCAGCCTGCCTCAGCCTCAGCCTCAGCCTGCCTCAGCCTCAGCCTCAGCCTGCTTCAGCCTCAGCCTCAGCCTTCAGCCTGCCTCAGCCTCAGCCTGCCTCAGCCTCAGCCTCAGCCTCAGCCTCAGCCTCAGCCTCAGCCTCAGCCTCAGCCTCAGCCTCAGCCTCAGCCTCTGCCTCAGCCTCAGCCTGCCTCAGCCTCAGCCTGCTTCAGCCTCAGCCTCAGTCTGCCTTCAGCCTCGGCCTCAGCCTCAGCCTGCCTCAGCCTCAGCCTGCATCAGCCTCAGCCTCAGCCTCAGCCTGCCTCAGCATCAGCCTGCCTCAGCCTCAGCCTGCCCCTGCCTCAGCCTCAGCCTGCTTCAGCCTCAGCCTCAGTCTGCCTTCAGCCTCGGCCTCAGCCTCAGCCTGCCTCAGCCTCAGCCTGCTCAGCCTCAGCCTCAGCCTCAGCCTCAGCCTGCCTCAGCATCAGCCTGCCTCAGCCTCAGCCTCAGCCTCAGCCTCAGCCTCCTCAGCCTCAGTCTGCCTTCAGCCTCGGCCTCAGCCTCAGCCTGCCTCAGCCTCAGCCTGCATCAGCCTCAGCCTCAGCCTCAGCCTGTCTCAGCATCAGCCTGCCTCAGCATCAGCCTCAGCCTCAGCCTCAGCCTCAGCCTCAGCCTGCTTCAGCCTCAGCCTCAGTCTGCCTTCAGCCTCGGCCTCAGCCTCAGCCTGCCTCAGCCTCAGCCTCAGCCTCAGCCTCAGCCTCAGCTCAGCCTGCCTCAGCCTCAGCCTCAGCCTCAGCCTCAGCCTGCCTCAGCCTCAGCCTTCAGCCTCAGCCTCAATCTGCCTTCAGCCTCGGCCTCAGCCTCAGCCTGCCTCAGCTCAGCCTCAGCAGCTCAGCCTGCCTCAGCCTCAGCCTGCCTCAGCCTGCTGCCTCAGCCTGCTTCAGCCTCAGCCTCATCTGCCTTCAGCCTCAGCCTCAGAGCCTGCCTCAGCCTCAGCCTCAGCCTCAGCCTCAGCCTCAGCCTCAGCCTGCCTCTGCCTCAGCCTGCCTCAGCCTCAGCCTCAGCCTGCCTCAGCCTCAGCCTCAGCCTCTCAGCCTGCTTCAGCCTCAGCCTCAGTCTGCCTTCAGCCTCGGCCTCAGCCTCAGCCTGCCTCAGCCTCAGCCTGCATCAGCCTCAGCCTCAGCCTCAGCCTCAGCCTCTCTGCCTCAGCCTGCCTCAGCCTCAGCCTCAGCCTCAGCCTCAGCCTGCCTCAGCCTCAGCCTCAGCCTGCTTCAGCCTCAGCCTCAGCCTGCCTTCAACCTCGGCCTCAGCCTCAGCCTGCCTCAGCCTCAGCCTGCCTCAGCCTCAGCATCAGCCTGCCTCAGCATTCAAACTGTGGCCCGGGAGTGGAGTTCTGGGAACTCGAAAAACACGAAGTGGCTTACAGCTTGCTCCGGGCATTCAAAATCATGCCCAGGAATGGAGTTCTGGGAACTCGAAGACCACGAAGTGGCCTACAGTTGGCTCCGGGATTCAAAATCATGCCCAAGAATGGAGTTCTGGGGACTCGAAGACCACGAAATGGCTGACAGTTGGCTCCAGGCATTCAAAATCATGCCCAGGAATGGAGTTCTGGGAACTTGAAGAACACGAACTGGCGTACAGTTGGCTCCGGGCATTCAAAATCATGCCCAAGAATGGAGTTCTGGGAGCTCGAAAACCACGGAATGGGTTATTGTTGGCTAAAAACAAATTCCCCGGCATCCCCCTGGATCCTGCCCGGACCTCCCTGGGGCGTCATGATGCTCTCTTTTGACCCTAGTAGAAACCTATTAGTCTTCGCTGTTAGGTGGAAAAGAAAAAACGAAAAAGGATATATATATATATATATATAGAGAGAGAGAGAGAGAAAAAACAAAACATGCACGCCAGTAGGGAACGCACCAACGGCCCGCGATGTTGTCTACAATCGGAAACGGTTGATCAAGAGGAGGAGGAGGAAGAGGAGGAAGAGGAGGAGGAAGAGGACGAGGGAAAACGGAGAACTGAAACGTGCGATGTCTTCACATGTGCAATACGGGCCCCCAAGCCCGGGCCGTCTTGCGGACAGCCCCACGGCCTGCCACGGGTCTCCGAATGTCGAAAGCACAAGGATGTCTTATTTGATACTGCGCCGACCCGGAAGTTTCCCCAATTTCGCCAGTGCGCTCGCCGCGGCCATCTGGGGTGGCGCGCGCAGGGGCCCGAAGGCGGACGGGGAACAATGTCGCGAAGGCAGAGTCGGCGCGCCGATGGGCAGCCCACCGCCCCGTTTGGCCGGAGGGGCCCAGTACAATGCAAAGGCATAACCGCCGCCCGGGGTCGCGGGATCGGGCTCCCCTTCCCAATCTAAAACCTTAAATCCCAAACGGTGTACTGACCCGAAAATGAGCAAACGGCATCGGACTTCCTCGAAAAGAGCTTTCGGGTTCGGTCATACGACGACCCGGAAAGTTCACCGGCCGACTTGAAAATTGCCAAATCCCATAGGATTTGTGCCAAACAAATTCGGGTCTGGTTCGAACGACCCGAAAATCTGCAAACCGACTAGGACCCCTTTGCAAAAACATAATTCTCGAGGTCTTCGGGCCCACTCTGAAGAAGCCGAACACGGGCAAACCGCCGAGAACTTCATATCAAAAACGGGTTTCTCGGTGGTTCCAGGCCTCGTCCGAAGGAGCCGCCGATGGGCAGACCGCTCAGGACTTCCTCCACAAGAAACGGCTTCCCAGGTGAGCCATTGCCAAAGGGAACGCGCCCCGCGCGGGATCGGGGTTCGCACGGGGGCGCGGCTGCTCTCGCCTTTCCAGGGGGTATGCATTGCCGCGCCCTTCCAGCATAGCGTTTGCGCTGCATTCGCGCGGCGCCGTGCCTCTCAAATCGGAATAAACTTTCGGAGCGCCGATGTATTTGTCAAAGATCGGCGGCGAGCCTGGGGGGGGGAAGTGAGAAGGGGCTGGCCTTGTCAGAAGGCTCGGAAGTCCCCCTGCCTTCTGAGAAGCTTCCTAAGCCTTCCCCGAAGACACAGAGAACTTCTCAGAATGCGCGAGGGCTTCTGAGAAGTCCCGCCGCCTTCTGAGAAGGCCCTCTCCTTCTTCTCACTTCCCCCACTCGCTCGTCGCCGAAAAAACGTCGGGTGACTGGGCTCCAGATGGTTTCTGAGCCAAGAATCGAAGAATCAGACCTCCGGCGACCGATCGGAACGGTTCGGGCATCCCACAAAATGCTCTCGGCGAGGCGCAGCTGCTGGAAACCACTCCGGAGGCGGGAAAACCTTCGGGAGCCAACGAATACATCCGAAAACATCGGACCTCGAGGCCTGGGCTCGGCTTTCCAGCCACGTTGGATGCCAGAGGGAGGGGGTCGTCGCCGGACGATGGCATGGCGAGTGGGCGTGCTACGATTCGGTAATGGACGGCTCCCGAGAGCGAGGAGGAGCCAGGCGAGGGCGACACAAGCGGGAGGCCAGGAGTGCCTGGAGGGGGGCTGAGCAGAGCGAGACCCACACGCAGAGCGAGGGGGGGCGACCCCCGACGAGGGACGGCTGTTGGAGAGAGGGGGGGGGGAGGGAGACGGGGGCCCAGACGTGCGGTGATGCAAGACGAAGCTAGGACGAGGATAGCATCGGGTACGGATAGATCGAGCACCTCTGAGATCCGCTGGATCTGGGGGATAACTAAATCGGGCGCCGCGGCTCTCTCAGAGCGCTCCGGAACGCTCTGAGTGCATTCCGGAACGCTCTGCAACGGATTCATCCTCGTCCTACAGGCCTCGGAAGAAATTAGCGAACACTCATGCCGCATTCATCTGTCAATGCCCCCCCCAATGATCAATGTTTGCGGTGGTTTGAATGAGCTGCCCTTCGACCGCAGTCTTCCCCGCGCGTGCCAATTTTGAGTTTGGGGGAGCGGGGGAGTGTCCACTGATTGTTCCCTTCTGCCGCAGCCCCGTCCGATGATGCCTTGGTTTTCTCAGCACGCGGTCCCTGGAAACCCTGACAGTTTCCCCACGGCCGGCCTCTCATCCCGAGTCCCTCTAGACTCTCCCGGTGCCCAGCGCGGCCGAAAAGGGCGTACAAACGCCGCCCGCCGCGTTTTGGTATTGGCTGCCCCGATACGCCACACGCAACCCGTAGCGCATTGATACCGGAGCTCAATACGTAGGCTGAAAACGCAGGTCTGACGCGATACGTTCGCCAGCACACGTGGGCCGAGACGCTGAGCCAACAAACCACGCATTGGCACGGACGTTTTCAGTACGGCACGTGTTGCGTTTCAAAACGGGCGCATCGATAGAAGAAGAAACAACGGCATACTGTAAACATACACTTTCGACGGTCCGCGCGGATTTCTTCGACCTGCGCTTGACCCCCCTCCCTGGCGCGCGGAGCGCGCCAGGGGCGGCGCTGGAGGCGCTGCTGGGGGGGCCCAGCGCGGATCCAAAAAGTCCGCGCGGAGCGCCTGTAGTTTAGGGCCATGGCGTTGACTCTTCTTCGAATCGAGGCAGCTGAGGTCTTGGCTTCGCGACGCGAGCACGTCTGGGGGAGGACCGGGGAGGTACAGCGAAGCTTTGGACGCCCGAAATGGGTACCGAAAAAATGGGTACCATGCCCAACAGCAAATGTTGTCCCAAACCAACAGCGGCCGCTGTTGGGCAGGCGGCCTCCTGTCTCGAATGGACACAGGCCGCGGCGGCGTGGACAGCGAGGCCTGTTCAAAAATGAACAGGAACTGCTGTTGGGCATCGTGCCCATTCTTTCGGTACCCATTTCGGGCGTCCAGAGAAGCAGTGCGCGGCCCCGCCCGGCGCCTGGCGCTGCCCCTGGCCGCTTCCTCGAAGAGGCCGCGGAGGGGGGCCATGGCTTCCAGCGGGCCGGGCGCGCCCCCTCGGCCAAGGCGCGGCTGCGGGGCACGGCCCGCTCCCCAAAATCTCGACCAGGGGATCGACCGCAGAGTTGGCTTACCCCGAATTGATTTTTTTTGCCCGTCGGATCTCTACGAGAAGTGCGTAGACTGCTCCGCAGATCTCTCGGAGCATCTTGCGCATTTCTCGTAGATCTGGCGGACAAATCAACTTCAGGGTAAATCGATTATTCGGCGGTGGGCAAACCTCCCTTTAGCAAACCACCCTTTAATGAAAACGGCCTACTACCCTCGTCACAATTAACCTCAAAATGGCGACCACGCCGCTGCGATGTCGGCGCGCCCTTCAATGTCGATAGACGCCCCTCCAATGTCGGGGCCAAAGCAAAAGTGGTCTGACCGGGAACGACTCGGAAGTTCGATGATGACCGACATTGTAGGGGCGGCGCATACAAGTACCTCGCAGTCACCGCAACTCTGCCCAGTATCTCCCCACAAACAGTTCAGCCACGTAAGACATTTTTGAGCTTCATTTTGACGAGGGACCTGGACCCACAAAAATGACGGCCGCGATGCCCTCTCGCGAACCGAAAAGGGCCGATTCGCTAATCGACGTGTCAGGGTAGGAGGTCTATCAACCTCCGAATTATGTGGTCGATCCCCTACTCGAAGATCCTCCGGCGCCACGATATCTGAGCAGGGGCCGACCGCCCCGGCGTTCCTATATGGGCCCACCACGGCATGTCCTCAGAACCAACACAATGCTCTAAGAGCAAAAAAAGGTGCTCTCATAACAGGAGCCCGATGCATTGAGACAAGACAGTCTCACCCAAAAACGTTCTACCAAAATTCTGCGCAAACCGCAGAAGGGTCTTAGAACATTCTCTGGCGGTCCTACGGGCAAGCCGGGACGCTTCGCCACTGCTCGAGGTATGCTTCCACCGGCATCTTTCCGAACGTTTGTTCCTGGATGTCGGCCCTCGGGGCCCGGTTTCGAGGCCTGGGGCCATCTAGATACCCTCAGACTATGAAGATGCCCGCCAGGACACCCTCATCACGCTCATCTGTGTCACGGTGCTGGAGGGAGACTGGCAGTGATGAGGAGGAAGAGGATGAAGAAGATGACGGAAAAGGAGTACGAGACGTGAAAGCGCCCAGGTCTCGCGTGTCAGAACGCATGCTCCACCATGGCCTGGCGTCCACACGTGCATCCCGGACGGAAAACCACTCCACATGGAAGCGGTCGGGACCTCTGCGCCTCTGGGGCACAATCTACGGCTGCGCCCGAACACCTGGCGGCTGGAACAGAAATCAAGACGGCCGCCACCACTGCGGGCATTCGGAGGCCGGCTTCGGAACCCATGGACCGTCCTAGAACTACCATGGGTGAGGAAACGGCCCCGTGCACGTGGTCGAAAAGTCTTGGGGCCCACGTCTCTAAAAAAACGAGCCGCCCGGTGTCTGGGCACCCGCTCGCAATGCCACGGGGAGGCCACCGCTGAGGGGGTCGCCACCAGACCTTCTCGATCCTTGATCCTACCACCTCTTCGGTCCTCGATCTCCAGGAAGGGGTGGTGACCCCCCAGTGGTGACCCACCTCTGGTGCTGCCCGACTCTTCGGCTGCACGCGCAGGGGGTGGCACCGGGCAAGAGGGATCGCTCGTGCGCGGCCTGCCCATCGGTGCACGTGAGGCGGGAGCCCGAGGCATCCTGCATGATCTCGGAGCAGCAGGGGGCGTCGGAGGATCGCGCCGCATCGCCGCTGCACCAGCCGTGCAGCGATGCCATGGGCGACGTCGGGGCGGACAGAGTCGGACTCCGGATCGCGCCGGCCCCATGGAGGAGGCCACCAGAAGGAACGCTCAGTGAGGGGCGAAGGAGCTGTTCTGGCCACGACCAGCCTCGGCGACGAGTAGGACCCCTGGCCGAAAACCTGAGCTTCAGCTGAGCACAAAAAGGTCCTTTTATGTCTGCATCTTGACTGTAGCGGCTTGCGTGCTCCGAGGCCTCCTAGATGGGGTACGGGTAGATGGGGTCCAAAGATTGCGCTGCATCGCCGATGCATTGGCGTCGCCAGCGTGGAGAAAATCGGGCTCCACATCGAGCCGCATCGCCGATGCATCGGCGATGCGGCGCGATCCTTCGACCCCATCTACTCGGACCCCATCTGGGAGGCCGAGAGTGCCTGCACTCGGCCACCCACGCCTTCCGAGAGCAACGCACCAAGGGTTCAATCCGGCGAAGGGGCACTGAAACGAGCAGCCCATCTCGGTTCGCGCAGGCGCGAGCGCGCCGAGCGCACCGAGCGCCGACGTCTGCGCCTCACATGAGGCTGTGAACATGGAAGAGGTGCGGCTGGATCTACCAATACACCGACCCCCCACACACACACACACACACACACACACACACACACACACACACACACACACACACACACACACACACACACACACACACACACACACACCACACACACACACACACACATACACACACACAGACAGACACACACAGACACAGACACAGACACACAGACACACACACACATTCACACTCGAAAAGCCTGGCAAGATCCCTGGCCCGACCATCAGCTTCCGCGGCGGAGTGGAGTGGACGGATGACGACGAGAGCCCTTTTTGTGCTCCCGCGAGGGCGCTCTCTCAGGACCGCAGCGCCCGCTGCACAGGAGTGCAGGCCGCAAGTGTCTATGCAGGCCGCGGGGTAGCTCCAGACATCTCCAGGGGCGAGAGGCGGCGTGGTCCCTGAGCTCGGTTGCTCCTGTAGTGGATGGCCTCCCTTGTCTCCGCAAGAAGAGCTCACATCGACGTCGGCGGTCGGACGCTTCTGGGCAACCCGCCCTTCAGAGGTTCTCGTGCCTCGCCAAAGCAGCCGAACCTGCCAGGGGGAGGGGCTGGAGTGAATCCGAACACAAACGGAATCGCCATCCAGCGTGACGATGGTGGCTTGTGGCTCTGGCAGGTCGACGAAGCATCGGGCGCACCACGCCTATGCCACGGGGCATCAAGAGCCTGGAGCATACGAGCGCACACAGTGGGGCCGGAGAGCCAGGCGTGCGAGCCAACTGCGCGAAGGGAAGCCGCGCCATGCAACACCCCACCGCTGGCACGGGACAGCACGCGCGGCACGGCACGCACAGCGCGGCGCGCACGGCGCGGCACTTCAACGCGATGTTCCTGCTCCTGCTCCTGCTCTGGCTCTGGCTCCTGCTCCGGCTCCTTTTCCTGCTCCGGCTCCGGCTCCGGCTCCGGCTCCGGCTCCTCCTCCTCCTCCTCCTCCTCCTCCTCTTCCTCCTCCTCCTGCTCCTCCTCCTCCTCCTCCTCTTTCTCCTCCTCCTATCCTCCTCCTCCTCCTCCTCCTCCTCCTCCTCCTCCTCCTCCTCCTCCTCCTCCTCCTCCTCCTCCTCCTCCTCCTATCCTCCTCCTATCCTCCTCCTATCCTCCTCCTCCTCCTCCTCCTCCTCCTCCTCCTCCTCCTCCTCCTCCTCCTCCTCCTCCTCCTCCTCCTCCTATCCTCCTCCTATCCTCCTCCTCCTCCTCCTCCTCCTCCTCCTCCTCCTCCTCCTCCTCCTCCTCCTCCTCCTCCTCCTCCTCCTCCTCCTCCTCCTCCTCCTCCTCCTCCTCCTCCTCCTCCTCCCTCCGCCTTCCGCACGACACGGCGCGCCACCGGTACACGCGGCACCACGCGCACGGCAGAGCACGGGCACCCGACGGCACCGCACGGCGAGGCACGGCGCCCGCGCACGCCACGGCGCGCGTGGCACGGCACGAACGGCACGGCAACCGCATCTTGGCAGCGAGGCAGTGGAGGCTGACACCGTGGGGCCAGCCCAGGGGGGAAGCGGGAGGGGAGCCGCAGACTCGGGATCGGGGGAACTCTGGCTGGCCTGACGGGGACATCGTGAAAATGACGGGACCCAGTCTGAACTTTGACGCGAGCTCCCGCTGCAGACATCCCGCGAACACTGGACCGTCAGAATCCAGGATGGGCTCGTCGAAAAGCGTCGGCAAACCAGAGTTCCAGCGCACTCGAGTGTTCCGTTTCCCCACAAGTGAGGGGGGCGGGCCTTCTCAAAAGATTCGGGATTCGGGAGTCCCCCGGCCTTCTGGGAGGCGTTCGAAGCCTTCCCCGAAGACGCAGGACACCTCTCAGAAGGCCAGAGAGCTTATGAGAAGCCTCGCCACCTTCTGAGAAGGCCTCCTCCGTCTCACTTCCCCCCTCGCTCAGCGCCGAAACACAGGCATGGCACCCAGAAGTTTCAGAGAAACCCTTGCAGCTTTATGCTTACGGTGTACCGCAAGGAAAGATCGATCCCCTGCCGCTCGAACTGCACAGCGAACAAGTCGGCCACGATTTTCTTAGGGTTCGACATGGCTGCGAACCAGAAAAACAAGATTGACCAGGCGGGCGCCGCGGCTGTTCTGGAGCGCAGCGCCGTAACCCGCCACGGTGACGTAATGAGGAGCGTCCTCGGGCCCATCTGAGTTCTCCGAGCTGAATCCTGCAAAACATAATGGAGGGACCAAGGCGCGAGGCAGGGGCACTCTCGCGCACGCTCCCGTGCTCCGGCGGGCTGTTTCCCTCCCATGGCTTTTCCAGAGGCCTCGGTACCGTGGTCTGGAGTCCATACTCCAGGGCCTCTATGTTGTCCCAGGGCCCGTCCTGGAGCCCTCTTGAAGGCCTCCTCGGCCGTCTTGGAAGCCCTCGGGGGCCGCCCTAAAGGCAAAATCAGGTAACTATTTATGTTGCCAGCGTGGACCCCGAAAAGTGAGCCCTTCCACCCAGGATGTGCAAGGTATGTGGTGCAAGCCATGTGGTGCGAACTAGGCAATGTTATGTGTGTGGCGCACGGTATATGGTGCAAACAATGTCGTGAAAGCAACGTGAAAGCAATGTGTGTTACGAGCTATATGGCGCAAGCCACGATGCGGAAACGATGTGGTGCAAGCTATGCGGTGCAAGCTGTGAGGTGCAAGGAACTCTTGTAAGGTATGTCGTGCAAGCAATGAGGCACAAGCAGTGCGAGGCGCCCACGAGGCACCCACCGAAGCACCGGGCGAAGCCTCTGCGCAACCAGCCAGCGCACGGGGCGCCCACGAGGCGCCCACCAGCCGAAACTTCGACACCCAGCCAGCGCACGGGGCGCCCACGATGCGCCCACCAGCCGAAACCTGGACACATCCAGCCAGCGCGCGGGTCACCCAGGAGGCGCCAACCAGGCGAAACCTCGACACACCCAGCTACCGCACGGGGAGTCCACGAGGCGACCGCGGGCGCCCACTGGGCGACACCTCGACACACTCAGCTAGCGCACGGGGCGCCCACGAGGCACCCACGGCCGCCCACGAGGCAAAATCCCGCCACACTGGCCCAATGACTTCTTATCAGAAGTAAGAGCCCCTATTGCAAGCACTGCTGGGATGGCGCATTTGCGACGGCCCACGAGAACCCCAAGATCGCCCCAAGAGGCCCCCCAAGACGGCCCCAATAGGCTCCCGGATGGGAGCATGAACTGAATCTCCGAACCCTTTGCTCCAAGATTGCCCCGAAACCGCCAGCAGGCCCCAGAGTCCCCCAGCGAGGAAACCCAAGAGGCCCCCCAGAGCCCCCCAAGCCGACGTACACAGCCACCATGATGATTCCGGGCGGCCCGCAACAGACCTTTCGGGAACTGCCAAAAGGCTTCTAAGACGCCTCTGGCCCACGACCCAGGCACGGTGGCGAAATGGGCCGAAGGCCATTAGACCTGCTTGGCACGGGGACGGAAAGCGCACTTACTTTCAGAGCGCGCGCACGAGATCGCTGGCTCGTCCGCTCTTACACCTCTTATTGACTCCCTTCCCCTCGCTCTTGTCCTATCTCAGCTTCGGAGAGTCGCGGAGCTTTCTTTGAGCGCGTTTCTTGTTTTGGAGGGGGCGGTCGGGTCGCGTTGCGTTTTCCGCGTTTGGGCTGCCAGCTTTCCAGAACCCCGCGTTTTCCTTGCGTGGACCGCTCGTTGTCCACGCGTTGCCGCCTGTCCCTGTGCCCTGGCGTCAAGAACTTATTACGCCGCAGCTCTCTGTTGGGAGCTTTGGTCTTATCAGCTCGATTACGTCACCGCTCGCTCTTGGGAGCCGCGGTGCTAAGAGCCTTTGGGAGTATTATGGGCCTCTTGGGGGGCTCTTGGGGAGCCTCTTGGGTGCCTCTTGGGGACCTTTTGGGGCTTCTCGGGGGCCTCTTGGGGCCTCCTGGGAGCTTCTGGGTGGCCGCGGTGAAGGGACTAGGCTGCCGTTGGCCGTCTTTGGGCTCTCTTGGGGGCTTCTTGGGGCCTTCTTGGGGCCGTCCTGGGACCGTTTTGGGCCGTCTTGGCGCCTCTTGGGCCGTCTTGGCGCCCTCTTGGGCAGTTTTTTGCCTTCTTGGGGCGCTCTTAGGGGCCTCTTGGACAGTCTTGGGCGCCTCTTGGCCCGTCTTGGCGCCCTCTTGGGCTATTTTGGGGGCCTCTTGGGAACATCTTGGGCCGTCTGGGGGCGGTCTTGGGGGCCTCTTGGACCGTCCTCAACGCCATGAAAGGCGAAAAGCCGTATATGCTAGAAACGTACGTTTTCCTTCAGAAAATCAATGATTTTGGCCTCGTGGGGCCCTCTTGGGACGCCTCGTGGGCGCCTCCTGGGGCGTCGTGGAGGCCTCTTGGGACGTCTTGGGGCCGCCTTGGGCGGTCTTGGGCTCTCTTGGAGCGCTCTTGGGCCGTCTTGGGCGCTTCTTGGGCCGTCTTGGGCCGTCTTGGGCGCCGTCTTGGCCGCTTCTTGGGCTGTCTTAGGCGCCCAAGACGGCCCAAGAAGCGCCCAAGAAGCGTTCTCCGATGATGTCTCGAGCGAAACGCTGTTTTTAAGCCCCGAAGACCGTCCTACTCGATAAAAAACAAGGCGGGAGGGTAATTAGATCCGGGTCCGCGGATGCCAACCCCCTCGAACTCCCCCAAGTCCAATTTCTTCCGACTAACGGACCGCACGCTAACGCGAGCTTTCCGTCATCCGCCGCCCCCCGTGGCTTGCAACAGGGGCGCGCGGCGTGCCAATTTTCAGGGTGCGCTGGCCCGTCCAGGGTTCCAAAAGGGATCTCGGCCTGACGCGCCACCGTGTCCAGGACGACCAGAAATCTGTACAACGCCCGCCTCCAAGACGGCCAAGGTGACCCAAGGTGGCCTCCAAGTTCGCCCAAGACGGCTAAAATGGCCCCACTAGATGGAGCCCAAGATGGCCCTAAGATGTCTCCAAGACGGTACACAATGCCCCCAACACGGCTAAGATGGCCCCAACACGGCCCAAGGTGTCCTTCAGATGGCCCGAGAGGCCCCCAAGACGCCCCAAGAGGGCTCCAAACGGACCTCCAGAATGCCGAAATCATTGATTACCCCAAGGCTAATCCATGATATCAGCGTTCTCGCCTTCATGGGTTTCCGACGCTCCAAGATGAAACTATAGACGGCCCCAGAGGCCCCAAGAGGCCCGCAAGACGGCCCAGGAGGCCTCCAAGACGGCCCACTGCGATGCCGTCCCGCGTCCGCTGCCCTGGCACCGCACCCCTGGCTGGCCGCACCAGCGCGCTCACCATAGAACTCTTTCAGCCGTGAGCGCTCTCCTCGTCCTCCGGTTCCTCCGCGGCCGGCCTGTCTTCCCGCACCTCCTCTCTTGCACCCGAGCAAGTCATTAGTCAGCGCCCCCGACTACTGCGAGCGCCCGCGCGGATTGCCTCTGCCGAGCTGCGACCGAAAGAAACGCGGATATATGGATGCCGAATTACATATGTAACGACTTAAATGCTCGTCAAACGCTCGATCGACCGAGAAAACTATACTTCGAAGTATGGTATTACCCTTCGCCCTGAGGGGTTCCAAGTGTATATAGACGTGGCATGCTAGTTTATTACTATGCACTTATGTGCATGCATCTATGTATGTGTATGAATGTGCCCATGCACGTATGAATGTATGGATGTATGTATGCTGCATGCACGTATGAATGTATGCATGTGTGTATGCATGTATGTATGTATGTCTGTCTGTCTGTCTGTCTGTCTGTCTGTCTGTATGTATGTATGTATGTATGTATGTATGTATGTATGTGTGTGTATGTGTGTATGTATGTATGAATGTATGAATATATGACTGTATGAATGTATGAATGCATGTATGTATGTATGCATGCATGCATGTATGTATGTATGTATGTGCATATGTATGTATATATGCAGGTGTGATTGTTTGTGTGTATGTATATATGTATGTGTGTATGTATGTATGTATGTATGTATGTATGTATGTATGTATGTATGTACGTCTGTATGTGTTTGTGTATGTTTGCATGCATGTATGTATGTGTATATGCATGCATAATGCAAGTGTGTACGCGTGTATGTGTGCATGTGTGGTTGTGTGTATGTGTGTGTATGTGTGTATGTGTGTATGTGTGTCTGTAGGTATGTATGTCTGTATGGCTGTATGTATGCATGTATGTCCGTATGTATGCATGCATGTACGCCTGTCAGTGTGTATGCATGTACCGTATGTATGTATGTGCGTATGGATGTGTGGATGTATGTATGTACATGTATGTGCATGTATGCAGGTGTGTATGTACTTATGCGTATATGTATGTATGCATGTATGTATGTATGCATGCATGTATGTACGTATGTATGTATGTATGTATGTATGTATGTATGTATGTATGTATGTATGTATGTATGCATGTACGTATGTGTGTATGCAATTACGCGTGTACATGCCGCATCCACTGTCGGACATATCAGATCCCCCCTTGATGACACAACGAGAGGCCAGAAGACATGATCAAGGTCATACTAGAGTCATTCATTATGATTGGTGTTCCAGATTGTTCCTTCCCCACCGCATGCACTTCGCGTCGCAAGCTGCATTGTGTTGGTCCCTGGAGCGCGGGCTAGACTTGCAGAGGGTCTAGCTCGACAATACTGGCCGTCAGCTTCCCCTGACGTTCGCTGGAGGTCTGGTGGCAGACAGAACAATGGTTTTGGCACCACCTACAGGTGCACCGCGCGCGACGACTTCTGCTTGGAGGCGGCCAGGGGGGCTGAACTGGATGGGCACCATCAAAGCCGAGACAGAGGGGGGGGCCATCTCATTTCGCAATTGAATGATCCACCCGAGAGCACCAGCACGGCACATCAGCTTCCTACCGACGAGGAACAGCTGACATTGGGAGGAGGGCAGAAACCTTCTGTCCTTTTCCCTTGCTACGGCTGCACGCAAGAGTTACTGATCCTAGGACGAAGTGGCCTATGCTGGAAGGCTTCAGGGGGGGGGGCGAACCCCAAGCACGCAAGCCGCTGATGTCCCACCACAGTCAGCGATCGGGGGGCCCCAGTGGGCCTGCACCAAAGGTCACTCCAACGAAAGGTCCCTCTTACGTACGTGTAGTCGATTGTTTGTGCGGGTGAAGCTCGGTCGCGCACCCCAGCGGCCAGCGAGCGGGATGAGATAGTGTTGGAGAGACGAGGCAGGCAGCGCAGAGGCGGGCACGGCAGAGGCAGCAATGACGAGAGCCTGAGGATACTCCTTCACCCTTCCTGGCCGTTCTTCCTCGTCCTTTCGCCTCGTCGTTCGTCGTTCCCTCCACGGCAAGTTCGCGTCGTGACGACGGCGGCGT
>CAUYUJ010008879.1:17500-40000 GCA_963575745.1 Prorocentrum cordatum | reverse complement strand
GCGCCTCGCGCGCAATCACCATCGCACCTTGCTGTGCAGCAGCAATCTTCCGCGATCCCCCGTCTTTCCTGGGCTGGCGGGCCAGGACCGTGGCAATTCTACGAGAGGGCCACCGTGCCTGGCGCTCGCAGGCTTCAAAGAAAGCACAAACGACGTCCACGCCATCGTCGGAAAGCCGGCTGAACTGCCCCGGCGGTAGAGCCGCCGGCCCCGCTGCCGCGCGAGCGGCAAACGACAGGGCGGCCTTCTGGATGGTCCACCGCGAGGGTCGGTAGGATGCTCCACGCCTCGGCTTCTACCAGCCTTTGCAAGGACGCAAGCATGTGACGTCGCCCAGCGTGCGCCCACTTGTCGAGCTCAACATCAGCCGGTTGGCACGGCTGAGAGCCAGCGTCGGTCGGCTTCGGCAACTCGAGCAGCCCCCTTGGCAAACTGAACCTGCGAGCCGCGCGTGCGCCTGCACGCAGCGAACCGTCGGCCCAATTGCGCCGCTCGCGATCGACCCGCAGCCGTTCGCAACGCGCCACCTCCTCGGCTGCCACGGCCGGAGCATCTGCCTGCATGCCGAAATTCTCATCTGAGGTGCCGATCAACTCTGCCTTGAAAAGGCAGGCCTGCTGCAGGCTGAGGAGCTGCAGGATGGCGGCATTCTTGCTCACCTTACACGCACCTCCCGACCTTATTGAGACTGGGGGCGCCCTCTGGGCGACGCTCGGCCACGCCGCGGGCAATGCTCTCGCACTGTTTGCGAACGTGCTCCGCCCATCTGGCGGCCGTCTCGATGGCGCGGGCCCCAGGAGATGGCTTCGCCCCGCGCAAAGCTGGCTCCAGGCGGACTGGCCGCCACCGCGTCCGCGAAGGGCCTCCTCGGGGCTGCAGCGGGATGCTGCGTCGCGAGTTGAGCTGGGCATAGACCCCGCGCATGGCCGCGTCCCATGCCTGCACCTCGGTGGCGTCGTCCAGCGCGGCACCCACCTTCCGCTGCGCCTGCTCCCAGAGATGTTATCTCGAGCGAGGCGCGGGCTGCCCAGGTCGCGCGCGTGCTCGACCGGCCGGGCACGCGCTGCCTTCTTGTGCTTGGCCTGCAGATCGCGCCCCGGCGAAGTCGAGGACGCTAGGCATCGCGACAATTGCATACGAGCCCATTCACAAGGACCCCAGCTTCCCCCCCCCCCCCGCGCCGCCGAAGCACCATGCCATGCCATCGACTGCAATGGCTGGGGAAGCCGTCGAGCACGCCTGAACCACTCGATCAAGAGATCCCGACAAGTAAAACTTCATGAACGTGGTCTTCGAGTGAGCCGCCTGCAAAATTGCCCGGCGCACGGCTGCTACATGATGACTGCGCCATCAAGTGCCAGCGCGCCGGCCCCGTTGCAAGTACCAGCCAGCACCTCGAGCAACAATGGCGGACATCTCAGCTTGCGCGGGGCGCCGATATATACGCCGCCACCAGGCGGCCATAGGAAAGGGACACATCCTGCGCGCGACCGCCCAGACAGGGGCGCCGCTGCCTGCCCCCGCCAAGTGCAAGCACTTGCCGCGTGGTCGTGCGACCAGATGTCGGCCGCATTCGGTCGCGAATGAATCTCCCAAGCACCGCGCGGCAGCGCGGCGGCGGCGCGCGGCAACGACGGACCCCCCCCCGGGAATTCTAGACGCCACCCCGAAATATACACCACGTGAATGTTTAAATCTTGTGGCATTCAACCGCATGCCCAAATTACGCTGCACGCGCGACATGTTGCCGCCGCGAAATTTGACGCGCCCTGCGACCCACCGCCAAAACATTAATCCGATCGACCCCCACGACAGAAAAACAGCCCGCGGCGGTGACGCGCGCGCGTGGATCCCGGAACTTGCGCGCGGGCCACAAGAGATAATTGCGATGGATATGTTCGATCGCTTTCCACGGACCCAACCGCCGGAAACCGCGCCCCTGGTGACCCCGGGGATCGTCGGGCTGCTCCATTGCCGCCCCTTCACCCCATGCCTGCTGATGCAAGACTGCTCGATCGCAGCTTTAGCCTGCTGATGCCCGCCAGCATGCGCGGCTGCGAACCTCTTGCCACATGATTGCGATGGGGCGCCCGGGGCGCCCGTGGAATCCCGCGAAAGCCGTGGGCCAAAAAATTGGCAGGACCCCTCCGTGTCTCTTGGGAATGGAAGCCCGCTGGTCAATGGGGACAGGCCACGCGCGCCGCTCTGCAGTGAGTGCCAGAAGATCAGCTGGAGGCCCCCACCCAAGCATCGCCCAGCGCTACGAAGCAACTTCCTCCGATAATTTTGAGGGTGCACAGGCTGCTCTGGGCTGAACAGCGGTGGGTCGTTCTGGTCGCTGGTCGATGTCGGCGGATCAATCCACTGCTGGCGGCGCTGCGCTGGTCCTCCAGCGCCCGCTTCGTTGCGCGGCCCAGGCGTTCGCCGCGCCCATCTCACCCGTGAGCGCCCCTCCCATACCAGACGCGGTGGCGGCGTTCAATTCTGCGGCGGCCGCGCGACGAGCGGAGTGGCCTTGGCCAGCTTGGACATTGACCCAATCTCCGTCCGAGCCGAGATTCCTGGACGTCGCGCGGGGCGGCGCCCTCGGCGATCTGCCTCGCGCTGCAAGACAGGCGCGCCATGCCCGCGTCGCTCGCGCAGTTCCACGCGCAGCTGCGGAGCAGACTGACCACGCGACAAATTGCTGAGGCAGGGGGCAAACTCTGCCGTCGATCCGTAGCGCGCTGCTTTCGCTCTCAACGAATAAGGTGGTCAGCCGCAGCCCGGGCCGCGCCCTCCAACCGCATGGGCTGCTTGCTGATCGCGGGCGTGCGCGGCGCAGCTGGCGGGCCAGCGCGGGCCCGCCCCAGCGCTGGCGCCCGCGCTCGGCTCCGCCGCGCTGGTCAGCGCCATGCCCTGAGAGGCCACGTAAATGAGACTCTGCGGCCCCGCTGGAAATCTCTCGCGACGCTCCGCTGAAACATCGGGCCCCAGCTCGTCCTGCAGGCGGCCTCAGTCGGCGGCGAAATCGCGCGCGATGCGCCCCGACGGGAAAGGTGGCAGGGAAGGCCTTCGGCACCCGCGCGATCTCGACGAGGTTGTCAACTTGCGCGCCGCCGACGGCGGGGCGCGCGGGTCGGCGGGGCCCGAGCCCCCAATCATGCAAGACCTCTGCTGCTGCAACTTTGAAACGGTTTGACATGTCGGAGAAATCGTTCGCAGTCTGCGCCGGCCGACACGCGCCGCCACCTGGGGCAGCACGCTGGCTGAGAAACGATGAATGCTCGAGGGCTCGAGGACGTGGGGCTCCACATTGAAGTCACCACTGGTGATGGAAAGGCCGCCCGAGCACCTAGGGCATGCTGGCCACCCGCTGCAGAAGGGACACACTATGCGCCAAAACCCTCATACCCGCATGCAGGCACATGTTGACCAACGAGCAAGATTCCCCCAGTGCAAAGCCAGCGTGACACGCGAACACAGCCCGCCCGTCGACGAGGACCGAGCTGCCAGCACCGTCGAACTGCCCCGTCCCTGCACGGGGCGCATACTGCAGCACACCGCTATGCCCAGGTCGCCCTTGTGCTGCATTAGCTGCCAGGAATAGATTGGCATGCCACCCCGTCTTGGCAAGTTCGAGTGCCACCTCACGACTGCAATCGATGGTGAAATTCGTCCCTTGCACCGCAGGAATCGGGACGCCGAAACGCGTCGCGAAGAAAACCGTGATGCGCATGCGCATTCATTGCGGGAGCTAGTCATGTGCGACATCTGGCAGTTGGGCTAGGAACTCGTCTTCCCCCGCGCGGCCCATTCGCGGAGCAACTCGAAGGCCTCGCGGGACCGCTGTGTGATCTCATGCTTGGAAGTTCCTGCCAGCAACCCTCCTGGTTCTTCAACCATCAAACGGTCAAACAAAATATCTGCGCCATCAGCATCTGCGGGCGCGGCCGCGCCCGTATTCCGAATGGCTCCACATGCTGGAGCATGCCGGGTTTGAGCCGCTGAGGATGCCGCAGGGGCAAGGGCTACCTTCCCCGCGTCCGACACCAAGTTTTGCAAAACATGAGACGCCTCTCCGAAAAGCCTTTTTCTGGAGTGCTCGCGCCACTGATCGCGGTCAGGGCCTCTCGGACTCGTCGAGCAAAGGGGCGAAGTCGGTTGGCTGGAGCGTTGTGGATGCACCCCGTGCTTGGGCTGCTGCCTCCTCAGGTTTCACCAAGTCTGCTTCCAATGCCGTGACCATTGCGTGCTGCACTTGCGAGTAGGCACGGGCTTTGTTGGCTGCATCTTTGGCCTTCTGGAGGCGGTGCTGTCCCGCCAGGGGTGCCTCGGCTGCCTTCTCCACAAAATTCGACTTAGCAGCACCTGGGTCGCACCCTGCAGAAACCACTGTGCGCGCATATTGCGCACGATGGCGGCTGGACTGAGTCAGGGCCCCCTTTAACCGTATCCCAGACTGCGGGCTTGACATCCACATAAGATCGGACAGCATCATTAACCAGTGTGGCACCAAGAGAAACACGATAACGAGGAGCCTTGGGGTCCGTGTGCCCATTTGCCTCCAGGCCGCTGCTGATGCCAAGGCCTGGGCTCGGGTCCAGCTCCTGGACGATACCCGCTGCACTCTGCCCGGGGGGAACTTGTACTGACTGGTCGGAATGAATCGCGGAAACAAGGGTCAATTCCAATGATCACCACCACTCACCAATGATTCGTAGGTTACACAGGGGTGCAGAGCCACTTCCGCCGCTACAGCAATGCACTGCTCTAAAATATGATGTGCGCGTGTGCATGTATGCTTGTACGTGTTCGTGTATGTGTATGTGTATGCGCCTGTGTGCGTGCACGCGTATGTGTGTATGTGTATATGTATATGTGTATGTGTATGTGTATGTGTATGTGTATGTGTACTTGTATGTGTACGAGTGTGTGTGTGTGTGTGTATGTGTGTGTGTGCCTGTGTCTGTGTCTGTGTCTGTGTGTGTCAGTGTCTGTATTAGTGTGTGCGCTGTGTGTGCGCCTACCCGTGCGCGTGCGCGTGCGCGTGTGTGTGTGTGTATGTGTGAGCGTGTGCATGTGTGCGTGTGTATTTGCTTGTTTGTTTGTTTGTTTGTGTGTCTGCGTGCGTGCGTGCGAGCGTGCGTGCGTGCGTGCGCGTGCGTGGGTGTGGGTGTGGGTGTGGGTGTGGCTGTGGGTGTGGGTGTGGGTGTGGGTGTGGGTGTGGGTGTGGGTGTGCATGTGCGTGTGCGTGTGCGTGTGCATGTGCGTGTGCGTGTGCGTGTGCGTGTGCGTGTGCGTGTGCGTGTGCGTGTGCGTGCGTGTGCGTGTGCGTGAGTGCGTGTGCGTGTGCGTGTGCGTGTGCGTGCGTGCGTGTGTGTGTGTGCGTGTGTGTGCGTGTCTCCCTCCCCCGTGCATCCCGCCTACGCCTCATCGCCAGCGCAGCGACTCTGCCTAGCCGCCGACGTAAAAAGTGTGTGCGTGCGCGTGTGTATGTGTGTGCGTTCGTGTGTGCGTCTAGTCTGTGCTCTCCTTGCTCCTCGCTATCCACGCCCAAATGGGTATGTGCTGCTCCCCCGCTGAACCAGCCCGGGCGCGCTGCGGCTTAGGTCTCGGCCGCTGTGCTTGACCTTCTCCGCCTCGTCGCTGCCTGCGAGGCCGCGACCGCCTAAGAAGTGTGCGTGCATGAGCGCGCGCCTCTTTAGAAGAGCAAGCAACAACATAAACACAAACTGTCGGAGCTCCGCGCGGATTTCATGGATCCGCGCTGGCCCCCCGTCGCTGGCGCGCGGAGCGCGCCAGCGGCGGCGCCGGAGGCGCCGCCAGGGAGCCCCAGCGAAGATCCAAGAAATCCGCGCGGACCTCCGAAAGTTTATGTTTATGCCGCTGTTCGTTCTTCGACTCTCGCCGCCCGCCCCCGCCCCCGCCCTCGCGCCATCGCCGGCCGCCGCCCCTCTCGCCTGCCGCCGCGCCCAGCATGCCCACCGCCCTCAGGAAGACCGCGTGCGTGGAGGCCACCGGGCGCGTGGGCGACGCCGCCTCGCCAGGCGGGGCGGGAAGGCGCGGCGGGGGGGGCGCCCCTGCCCCCCCCTCCCCGCCCCCCTGGACGCCCCGCGCCCGGCTGCGGAGGGGGAGGGGCGACGGGGGTCACGGAGAGCACCAGGGGGGAGGGGGGGGGGACAAGCCAGGTGCGCCAGCGTCACATCTGACGTCCTACCCCTCCCTCCCATCCCTTACCATGGCGAAGATCTCAGATCTATTCGCACCGTCGGATGTCGAGGTGGGCAACGATCCCAAGAGGGTACGCGATGGATGGAATAGCATGGAGTAGAAGAGCATGGCAGAGTTTAGCATGTCATAGCATGGCGTGGCGTTGCGTGGTGAATCATTGCATCACAAAGCATAGCAACGCAAAGCATGGCATCGCACAGCGTTGCACAACACAGCATCGCATTGCATGCCGTGGCATGGCACCAGATGACTTAGAGGGTAAATGGCCCGTCTACGAGAGGACAAGGCCTGTCAAATGCCCGCTCCATGTCCCCCGCAACCGTGCCTGCCCGATGTGGACGCTTTCGAATGCCAAGTGCCATCCAGAGGCGCGGTAACGAGGCCAGCGCTGCAGCGGGAACACGATTTTGAAAGACCGATGATCGGAAATGAGGGCGGCGCTGCAGCGGGAGCACCACATTGGAAGAACCAGGCAAGACCTAATTGACAAAACACTTTGGAAAAAGAGAAATACTGAAATCCTGTGTAAAAAACAATACACGAAGAGGACGGGAGACTCTCTGGACAGCAGGGGAGAGAGGAGAGTAGTATTCATATTCTGTAATTGTAGAGGGCTGGGGGGAGGGCGGAGGGGTCAAGCTATGCGAGCTGGCGTCACATCTGACGTCCTGCCCCTCCCTCTCATCCTTTGCCATGTCGTAATGCCCTCTGTGTTCGCACAATCGAACGTCGAAGAGGACACGGATCCTGACAGGGCACGCGATGCATAGCGTAGCACAGCACGGTATAGCATGTTTGCTCCATGAACTAGCACGTAGAGGAAGCCCATTCCATGCCTGCTACGTCTCACGCGCAGTAAGGCGCAGCGCACAACACGCCTATAGAAAAGCACACTCACAGCGCAACGCACAACGAAATTAGCCCGGCAATGACTGTCATAGGTGGCTGTCGGGACCCAGCGCGTTCCAGAGAAGGCTTTTCGGAACGCGCTGGGAGCAGAAAGTACCCTGCTGCAGAAGCACGACAGAGCGTAGCATGAAATGTCAGGGCGTGGCATTGTGTAGCGAAGCAATGCATATCCTCGCATTGCGGCGCCAGACATGGCACCGCATAGCAACACGCAACATGGCAGTACAATGCATGCAATGGCCTGGTATGGCACCGAGTATATTGGAGGGTACGTGGCCGGTCTTGGAGAGCACTGGGCTGGTCTGGAGAGGCCAGGGAGTTGAAAACGGACATAAACACACACACACACACACAACTCGTGCACATCGTGTGGGACAAAAACAATACGCGAACGCACAAGAAAGCACAGCTCGTGCACAGCATGCGCCAAAAACAGACGCGGAGGGGGAGCGAAAGCGTCGGAGTGGGAAGACACATACTAACAAAAACAACAATGATTGAAATCCTGCGTGTGAACAGATACGCGGAAGGGGGCGGGCAACTATTTACCACTTTCGGGGGGGGGAGGAGAGAAGTATATTCAGATTGTGCTATTGTGGGCGTAGGGGGGGAGGAGGGGCGAGGGGGGGTCAAGCTGGCCAGCTCGAACGCACGAGCATGGCATGCCCGTCCCCACTCGCCCTCACAGGAAACACTGTTGGCCCTGGAAGGCGTGAGCGGCGACCTGCCCAACGCAAGCACAAAGGCAGGAACGCCACCCTGACCACGGACCCCTCCCCTCCCCTCCCAGGGCCCTCACTCAGCAACTCTTGGAGCCGCGTTCGGCCGTGGCGACGAGGGGTGGTCACGAGGGTGAGAATGCGTGGACCCTCGATTCTCGAAGCTGGGGGTTTCAACCTCGTCGTGAACCCTTGGCAACTTTCGGGCCAGAAAGTCCGCCCTCTGGCGGCCGCGGCCGTTCGGGACGAATGCGGCACCCACGGGCCGGACCTTTTCGTCCCAGATCCGTTTCTGAGAAGCCCCGAGGGCTGGGAACGGGTCCCGACCCCCTGATCTGATGGTGAAGCCCGCGGAGTGGTCTCACACAGGGCGGCCCTCTTCTCCAAGAGACGCAGCTGATGTGGGTGAACCGCTCGAGCGGCAGCGCGTCTGGTGTACACTCCGATCGATAGCAAGGTGCTCCATGTGCACGGCGCCGAGGCTGTGGACTCGAGACTGTGGAAAGCGTAATGCAACGATGCCAATCAGGAGCTGCGAACTCCTGCCCTGACAACGTCGGCCCTGGATTCTGACACAGCGTGAAACGTTCGACCTTGAACGATCTCCGCTGCGCCCTCTGGACTTACCTGCCCCGATACGCAACACGCAACACGTAGCGTGCTGGCACGGAGCTCAACACGCAGACTGAACACGTAGGTCTGGCGCGATACGTTCGCCAAAACGTGGGTCAACACGTGCCGAGCCAACACGCAGACCCAGAGGCCCGAAAAGCTCAAACGACCTTAGCCGCCCCGAGACGCACCACGCAACCAGTAGCGGGTTGCCACGGAGCTCAATACGCAGCTTGAAAACGTACAACATGCCAATCGATAGCAAGGTGCTCCATGTGCGCGGCGCCGAGGCTGTGGACTCGAGACTGTGGAAAGCGTAATGCAACGATGCCAATCAGGAGCTGCGAACTCCTGCCCTGACGACGTCGGCCCTGGATTCTGACACAGCGTGAAACGTTCGACCTTGAATGATCTCCGCTGGCTGTGCCCCCTGGACTGACCTGCCCCGATACGCAACACGCAACACGCAACACGTAGCGTGTTGGCACGGAGCTCAACACGCAGACTGAACACGTAGGTCTGGCGCGATACGTTCGCCAAAAGGTGGGCCAACGTGCCGAGCCAATACGCAGCGTGTTGACACGGACGTTATGAGCACGGCTGTTGTGTTTCAACAAGGGCGTATCAGAGCAGCTCAGCGAACGACTTTTCCACAACCCCGAGCCCCGATCTTTGAGGATCGAGGCGGAAGCGCTCTTACCATCCATCGACCTGGGGAAACCAAATACAGTGGCACTGGCTGCGAGAGAAACTGTGGCTGTGCTGGTGTGCACTCGACTTTCCCGTCGTAGGGCTTAAGATCCCTTTCTCGCCTTGCTGGGGCGCACCATGCGGGGGGCTCGAAGCGGCAACACCTGCGCTCGCGCAGGTGGAAAAAACGCGAGGCCGAGAGGCTGGGCTGCTGCCGTCTCCGCGCGTATGTGCTCACGAGCTGGCTCGAGGCTGACGGAGGCGAGGAGGAAGAGGACGAAGAGAACTTCGACGACGTCAAGGAAGCGAAGCAGGGCAGATCTCGGTGCCTCCCGCGCCCGCGCAGCCGCCGCTGAGGCCTCGGAAGTAGGGCGCCGGAGGCGTGTGGGGTCCCCCAGAGAAGGGGTGCGCCAAAGAGGGGGGCCAGGAGGAGGGGGCGCGCAACATTAAGGGAACGAATAATGACTTACACATAAAAACTCGCAGGTCCGCGCGGATTTCTCGGATCGGCGCTGGACCCTCCTCCCTGGCACGTGGAGCGCGCCAAGGGCGGCGCCAGAAGCGCCACCAGGGGGGTCCAGCGCCGATCCGAGAGACCCGCGCGGACCTCCGAGTTTTTATGCTATGCTTCTATCATCTTTCGTTCCCCTAAACATGGCCCAAGGCATGTGCGCGGACAAGTGGGATTCGGGGGTGTGTTGAAAGAAAATGAAACTGAATAGTACGCATCGGATGGAGAAAACATAAGATTAGGTCGGGCATGTCCTCCTACAGGCCGCTGTTGGAGGAAATCTGAAAATTAGCCCAAAATAACCAATAATGGGCAGAAATAATCCAAAAAAAACGCGCACAGACTATTATTTGACTATCTTTGAATATTCCGCCTGTAGAGGGACATGCCCGACTTAAGCATAAAATAAAGAAGAGGGAGCCCTGACATCTGGGAGACATCACGGTCCTGGCCACGATATTGCGGGGGCAGCAGGCGACCACAACCACATCAAGGACACACACCCTGGGGGATGTCCTGCGCATGCCAACACCTATCAGAACACCAAGACCAGCTTCGTACTGGTTGTGGTCGATGTGGGCGTCCCAGACGGCCAAATCGACCACAGCTACACCCTGATTGCTCATGTCGAGGTCGGTGGATTCTCTCCCGAGGGGCCATCCCGCAGAATCCACTCAGCTGTGGTTATGGTCCATTGCTGCGCCCGGAGTCACATCTACCGCAGCCCAGTCCCCACCAGGCCTCGAGCTAAAAAGTGCCTCTCGTTTTTGTGTCGTGTTCGTTGTCCGTTGTGCTGTTTTCGTTCTGCCCTTTGCTGCGAAACATACTCAAAACGAACACGGCCTACGAAATCGCACAAACACCGTTTAGCCAGAGCCCTGAATCCCACCCACCTCTTGGACGCCGCCACCCCCTCGAGGAAGAGGACCCCTCTGGACCCCCCACTCATCTCCGAACACCACCCCCAAATGCGCCCAAGAGCGTCAAAGCACCTCCTCGATGCTCGCTCGCCAGGCCTCGAGCTAAACAGTGCTTTGCGTTGTCGTTGTGTGCCCGTGTTTCTTAGTTCTGTCTTCGCTCTGTAGTAGCTGCGAAAGGAGATCCGCCGACCCTGTCGGCGTGTGGAAGACGCTCTTCCGTTGGTCGCCGTCGTCGTCGTCGTCGTCGTCGTTGTCGTCGTGTCGTCTCCGTCGTCTCCTTGTCGTCTGCGTGGTCGTCTTCGTCTCCGTCGTCGCCTCGTCGTCTCCGTCCATCGTCGTCTCCGTCACCCGTCTTCTTTCCCTGGGCCCTCCTCCTTGGGCGCGCCAGCCAAACCGACATCCAGCAACGTCGTAGCCGAGCCGAAGGGAAGCCCCTCCCATTGATCCCTCCCCCGCGAGGGTGGTGGGGGGCCAGAAGGGTTGACACCCAGGGGGTGGGCCCCAGGGGGGGGTCCCGGAGGTTGGGTCGCCCCCCAGTTACGCATTCCCCCCTCGGGCGGTTGCGGGGCCCAGAAAAGCCCCAAGACGCGGCAAGAGTGCCGAAAGAGGCCCCCGTGACGGTCCTCGAGAGCCCCGAATCGCAGAATTATCGAACAAGGACGCCAAAGTAGCCTCCAGACTCCCCAGACGGCTCCAGAGGTTTTCAAAACGCCTCAGGTGGCCTCCAAGAGCACTCCCAAAAGGGCCCCAAGGGACAAAATCACAGATGCTCCTGCAGTTTATGAAAGGCTTTGGCGTTCTCGCCTTGTCGGCTTCCCGACTCTCCAAAACAGCCCAAGAGACCGACAAGATCGCCCAGAAGGCCTCAACGGGGGCCCCAAAACGACACAAGAGGGCCCCAACACCGCCCAACAGGCCTCCAAGACAGCCCAAGAGGCCCCCCAAGACGGCTCCAAGAGGGAGCCCAGGCGGAGGACCCGAACAGACATTTCGAGCCCTCGGCCTGAGAAGACTCCCAGGAGGCCCCCAGATGCCCCCAAGAAGCCTCCCAAGAGGCCCCAAGGGGCCCCCAAAAGACCCCCAGGAAGCCCCAAGAGGCCCCCACGAGGCTCCCAAGAGGCCCCCAAGAGCCTCCCAAGAGGCTCCAAAACTACCTTCAAGAGGCCCCCAAGAGCGCTCGTCGTCGTCGTCGTCGGCGGTGGCGGCGGCGGCGGCGTCGGCGTCGGCGTCGGCGTCGGCGTCGGCGTCGGCGTCGGCGTTGACGTCGGCGTTGGCGTCGGCGTCGGCGGTGGCGTCGTCGTCGTCGTCGCCGTCGTCGTTGAGGGTCGTCGTCGTCGTCGTCGTCGTCGTCGTCGTCGTCGTCGTCGTCGGCGGTGGCGGCGGCGGCGGCGTCGGCGTCGGCGTCGGCGTCGGCGTCGGCGTCGGCGTCGGCGTCGTCGTCGTCGTCGTCTTCGCCGCCGCCGGCGCCGGCGCCGACGCCGCCGCCGCCGGCGC
The DNA here is from genome assembly GCA_963575745.1 of Prorocentrum cordatum. Lineage (NCBI taxonomy): Eukaryota > Dinophyceae > Prorocentrales > Prorocentraceae > Prorocentrum > Prorocentrum cordatum. Next base: position 27,932 of record CAUYUJ010008879.1, on the reverse strand, counting down.
CCCCGCCCCCGCCGCCGTCGGTTTCGTCGTCATTCGCCTCCGTCGTCGTCGTCGTCGTCGTCGTCGTCGTCGTCGTCGTCGTCGTCGTTCAGGGTCGGCGGCACCGGCCGTAAGGCCTCTCCATTCAAAACGAAAATCGCAAAAACAAAAACATTATCCCGGCAAAGCAACCTAACAGAGATGTGTAGGAGCATATCTGGAGGCATTCCCCTTAAGATTCAGATGAGAATCCAGTTGTAGAATTCTGCTGTTCTCGCAGTCGTAGTCGCATTCGCGATGACAGTCGCAGTGGCAACGGCAGTCGCAGTCACAGCCTCAGCCTCAGCCTGCCTCAGCCTCAGCCTCAGCCTGCCTCAGCCTCAGCCTGCCTCAGCCTCAGCCTCAGCCTGCTTCAGCCTCAGCCTCAGTCTGCCTTCAGCCTCGGCCACAGCCTCAGCCTGCCTCAGCCTCAGCCTGCATCAGCCTCAGCCTCAGCCTCAGCCTGCCTCAGCATCAGCCTGCCTCAGCCTCAGCCTCAGCCTGCCTCAGCCTCAGCCTCAGCCTGCTTCAGCCCCAGCCTCAGTCTGCCTTCAGCCTCGGCCTCAGCCTCAGCCTGCCTCAGCCTCAGCCTGCATCAGCCTCAGCCTCAGCCTCAGCCTGCCTCAGCATCAGCCTGCCTCAGCCTCAGCCTCTGCCTGCCTCAGCCTCAGCCTCAGCCTGCTTCAGCCTCAGCCAGGCCTCGAGCATGCTTTCAGCCTCAGCCTCAGTCTGCCTTCAGCCTCCGGCCTCGCCTCGCCTCAGCCTGCCTCAGCGCTCAAAATGTGGCCCCAGCCTCAGCTCAGCCTGAGCCTCAGCTCATCCTGCTTTCGCGCTCAGTCTGCCTGCCTCCTCGGCCTCGGCTCATCCTGCCTCATCATCACCTGCCTCAGCCTCCGCCTCATCTCAGCCTGAGCCTGCCTCAGCTCAGCCGGCTTCAGCCCTCACGCCTCAGCCTGCATCAGCCTCAGCCTTAGCCTCAGCCTGCCTCAGCCTGAGCCTGCATCAGCCTCAGCCTCAGCCTGCCTCAGCCTCAGCCTCAGCCTGCCTCAGCCTCAGCCTGCCTCAGCCTCCGCCTCAGCCTGCTTCAGCCTCAGCCTCAGTCTGCCTTCAGCCTCGGCCTCAGCCTCAGCCTGCCTCAGCCTCAGCCTGCATCAGCCTCAGCCTCAGCCTCAGCCTGCCTCAGCATCAGCCTGCCTCAGCCTCAGGCTCAGCCTGCCTCAGCCTCAGCCTCAGCCTGCTTCAGCCTCAGCCTCAGTCTGCCTTCAGCCTCGGCCTCAGCCTCAGCCTGCCTCAGCCTCAGTCTGCATCAGCCTCAGCCTCAGCCTCAGCCTGCCTCAGCATCAGCCTGCCTCAGCCTCAGCCTCAGCCTGCCTCAGCCTCAGCCTCAGCCTGCTTCAGCCTCAGCCTCAGTCTGCCTTCAGCCTCGGCCTCAGCCTGCCTCAGCCTCAGCCTGCATCAGCCTCAGCCTCAGCCTCAGCCTGCCTCAGCCTCAGACTGCCTCAGCCTCAGCCTCAGCCTGCCTCAGCCTCAGCCTCAGCCTGCTTCAGCCTCGGCCTCAGTCTGCCTTCAGCCTCGGCCTCAGCCTCAGCCTGCCTCAGCCTCAGCCTGCCTCAGCCTCAGCCTGCATCAGCCTCACCCTGCATCAGCCTCAGCCTGCCTCAGCATCAGCCTGCCTCAGCCTCAGCCTCAGCCTGCCTCAGCCTCAGCCTCAGCCTGCTTCAGCCTCAGCCTCAGTCTGCCTTCAGCCTCGGCCTCAGCCTCAGCCTGCCTCAGCCTCAGCTGCATCAGCCTCAGCCTCAGCCTCAGCCTGCCTCAGCATCAGACTCAGCTGCCTCAGCCTCAGCCTCACGCTGCCTCAGCCTCCAGCCGCCTTCAGCCTCCTTCAGCCTATCATCGGCAAAGCAACCTAACAGCGATGTGTAGGAGCATATCTGGAAGCATTCCCTTTAAGATTCAGATGAGAATCCAGTTGTAGAATTGTGCTGTTCTCGCAGTCGTAGTCGCATTCGCGATGACAGTCGCAGTGGCAACGGCAGTCGCAGTCACAGCCTCAGCCTCAGCCTGCCTCAGCCTCAGCCTCAGCCTGCCTCAGCCTCAGCCTGCCTCAGCCTCAGCCTCAGCTTGCTTCAGCCTCAGCCTCAGTCTGCCTTCAGCCTCGGCCTCAGCCTCAGCCTGCCTCAGCCTCACCCTGCCTCAGCCTCAGCCTCAGCCTGCCTCAGCATCAGCCTGCCTCAGCCTCAGCCTCAGCCTGCTTCAGCCTCAGCCTCAGCCTGCCTCAGCCTCAGCCTCAGTCTGCTTCAGCCTCAGCCTCAGTCTGCATTCAGCCTCGGCCTCAGCCTCAGCCTGCCTCAGCCTCAGCCTGCCTCGGCCGCAGCATCAGCCTGCCTCAGCATTCAAAATGTGGCCCAGGAATGGAGTTCTGGGAACTCGAAGAACACGAAGTGGCCTACAGTTGGCTCCGGGCATTCAAAATGTGGCCCTGGAATGGAGTTCTGGGAACTCGAAGACCACGAAGTGCGTTACTGTTGGCTAAAAAAAGAATCCCCGGCATCCTCCCCGGGATCGCGCCCAGACCCCCCTGGGGCGTCAAGATGCTCTCTTTTGACCCTACTAGAAACCTATCAATCTTCGCTGCTAGGTAACTAAAAAATTATCCCAGTGCGACCCTACATAGGAGTTGGAGCCCCTAGGAAAGCAGCATTAGTAGTAACAGTAACACTAAGCTAAAGCTAAGCTAAAGCTAAGCTAAAGCCAAGCTAAAGCTAAGCTACATCTAAGCTACATCTAAGCTAAATCTAAGCTACAGCTAAGCTACAGCTAAGCTAAAGCTAAGCTAAAGCTAAGCTGAAACTAAGCTGAAGCTAAGCTGAAGCTAAGCTAAAGCTAAGCTAAAGCTAAAGTTAAGCTAAAGCTAAGCTAAAGCTAAGCTAAGCTAAGCTGAAGCTAAGCTGAAGCTAAGCTAAAGCTAAGCTAAAGCTAAAGCTAAGCTACAACTAAGATACAGCTAATCTAACGCTAAGCTAATTCTAAGCTAAAGCTAAGCTAAAGCTAAGCTAAAGCTAAGCTAATGCTCAGGTAAGGCTGAGCTAAAGCTAAGCTGAAGCTAAGCTGAAGCTAAGCTGAAGCTAAGCTAAAGCTAAGCTGAAGCTAAGCTAACGCTAAGCTAAAGCTAAGCTAAAGCCAAGCTAAAGCTAAGCTAAAGCTAAGCTCAAGCTAAGCTAAAGCTAAGCTCAAGCTAAGCTAAAATATGAGCCCTTCTAGGCAGAGCCTAGGTAGGGAATAAAACTGAGGTAAGATGAAGCTAAGCTAAGGTCAGATGACATAAGCTAAGCTAAGATTAGATAAGCAACGCGAAGCTAAGGGAACGTCACTGGGGGAACCGCGGGGCGGATGCCGGGGGAACTGCCCGGGGCGAGCCCCACTGCCCGGCCCTTTAAGCCTAAAAGTAAGAACCCTTCTAGGCAGAGCCTAGGTAGGGAAAAACAATGCTCCGCTCGAGCCCTGATGCTTGATCCGCCCTCATCCTCCTCAGCCGTCGATCCTCAGCAGGAGACGGCCATCCCCCACTGGTGACCCCCGATGGCGCTGCCTGGGAGAGAGCAAACCGCAGCGAGGCAACGGGGCCCCCGACGCCCACATGGCGGGCTCCGTGGGGCCTGATGCCGAGGACCATTGCCATCTCCTGGGAGGCCGATGTTTTACTTCTGCCAGCTTCCGCTGGCGGAGGCGGCACTGTTTCACTTCCGCAGGCTTCCGCCGCCCTTGCCAACTCCTGCGAACCTCGACGGCGAGGCCCTTCCTGGAACGCCTCGCGTCGTGAGACAGCACAGCCACGGCGCCGGAGCTCTGGAGGTTCCGCTTGATCTCGCTCTAGATCAGCGCTCGATCTCGCTGTAGATCAGCCACGGCGTGGCCGGCTGGGGGCCACGGCGTGGCCGGCTGGGAGCCGCATGGGGGGGCCCAGGAAGGGACGGGCAAGCTCAGAACCGCAAGCCTCAAAAAGACTTGCTCGGCCGCAGGCTCGGCGAGAACAAGAGACGGGTGCGCAGGCACGCTGGGCGGCAGCGCAGCGAAGGGTCCAACAGAAGGAGGTCGGACAATGGGGAGAGGCGCGGCCGCGGGGAAACGCAGACCCCCGAAACGGGCTGACACGGCGTTCCTTTCCGGGGGGGGGCCCGGGGGAGGCCATGCCCGGACCGGTGAGGAGGCTAAGATGGGGCGATCTAGAGGCCTGGCCGAGGCTGTCTCCTGCGGGGCCTACTGCCTCTGGGCTGGATCGGGCCCCCCATTCCCCAGAAGTGAGGGTCTTTGGGGGGTAGGGCTGCTGGAGGAGGATGGCAGGGAACGTTTGGGGGTGAGCCTGGTCCATGGGGGAGGACACATCAAGCTGGAATCGCCGACACATCGCCGATAGATCGGCAACGGGCTCCGATACAATAGCGAACCCGCACCGTCCCTGGGCGGGGCCAGACATCGCGCCCCCATCGAGGAGTCAGTGGGCGCGTGCAGGGGAAGAAGACACGGCATAACCATGAACTTTCGACAGTCCTTCACAGATTTATTGGATCCGCGCTGGAGTCCCCCTTCCTGGCTCGCAGAGCGCGCCACGGGCGGTGCCGGCGGCGCCACGAGGGGGCTCCAGCGCAGATCCCAGAAATCTGCGAAGGACCGTCGAAAGTTTATGCTTATGCAGTTTCTCTTCTTCGAGCTCGGGGGTCCATACGCTCCCCCCCGCACCCCCGCCTATACCCCCCCGCCTATACCCTGAATGGACATCTCGCTTGCCTCGGCAATGCGCAGATACAATTGTGTACAACCCATCGGGGATCTGCTAACCCAGGTCAATCAGAACCGGGTCAGCAGAAAATCAAAACCTGCAATGCAGGAACAACCCGGGTCAGCCAATATGCGCGGCCGCCTCGCGGCCACGAGCGGACCGCTAACCTGGGTCAGCTCAGCCAGAAGGGATCTTCGCAGGATCCTGCAAGATTCGGTGCCCTGGCTGACCCCCGTTTGCATTGACCCCCGTCTCTCCAATCTTCGAAGCTGCATCTTCTGTCATTTTCCGCATAAGGCTGTCGAATACGGCCAGGCCTAGGACAGCATACCATCCTTCAAGAACCTTGAGGTCCTCCGCCGCCAAATTGAAGAGCAGTCTCGAGGGCACCCGCCCCCAGGATGCACACAAACATGCAGCAGGCACGAAGAGCAGCAGGGTGCCCTCCCCGCACCGACGTCGATCGTATTTCTCGGGCCGACCGTCCAATCCCGCCAGCCCTTTAGGGCGTAGGTGTTTTAGGGAGTTTCCTCTTCCACCCCCCATTTTCTCCTTCGGGGAGGGGTTTATCACTGTTCCCTATTAATAAACCCCCCCTCCCCCAGGCGACTGGTAGCCAACCAGGAGCCATGCGGGCACCCCCCACCATCCTTGGAAAAACACATAACAAAACACAGATTCTGCCTCCAATTTCGGAGCATGCGCAGCCAACCCGATGCGGCCTCCCCCCACCATCCCTGTCAAAATACAATACAGGTACACTTGGCGGCGGCGGCGGCGGCGGCGGCTGCGGCGGCTGCGGCGGCGGCGGCGGTGACGGCGGCGGCGGGGTCGGCGGCGGCGGCGGCGGCGGCGGTGGCGGTGGCGGCAGCGGCTGCGGGGGCAGCGGCTGCGGCGGCGGCGATTTGGCAGCGCGGGCGGCGGCGGCGGCGGCGGTGGCGGAGGCGGCGGCGGCGGATTGGCCACCAGTATCTGCCCATCCAAAGACGACTGCTGAATATGCTGAGGCTCGGGCCAGACTCTGGTGCTACGTATGTGTTGGGAGGGCGGGTGGGAGTGAGCGAGATCGCTTGCGGGCGGGGAGGGAGTCTCGACCTCTCCCCCTACCCCTACCCCCTCCCCTGGACCTGGACTGGGGTTTCCGCGGGTAGTTGGAGCGTCCAAAACGGCCCCGGCGAGGAAGCCACAATCATTTGTTTAACTAAGGTTTTGGCCCCATTTTGGCCTCCTGGAAGGGGGACCGTAATTAAGGAACTCCCTTCTTTGATCGATCTCCTCCGAGATGGCCCCAAGAACGCTCCCAATGCTCCCAAAGGTGCCCCAAGAGGGCCCCAAGAGGTGGCCAGCCTATCTCCACCTACCTACCTCGTATTAGATGTGTTCCTTATTAGAATATACCCCTCCCCCTCCCCGATCCGTCGTCGGGGACCCCCCCCCTCCCCCCCTTTCCCCGATCCGTCGTCGGACCCCCCCCCTCCCTCCTTTTCAAAGGGGGGGTGGGGTCCGACCCCTCCCCCCTCCTCCCCCTTTTGGCGGCCCCCCTCAGCTTCCATGGCGCACTCATTTGTCCCCTTGGACCCCCCTGAATCTGGAACCCGACCCCCGCCACCCCTACCCCTAGTCCTCACCCTAACCCAAACGCCTATCCGGCCCAAAAGAGTACTCACTACTCTTTACTCACTACCCACTACTGACTACTCGCTATTCGCTACTCACTTCTCACTACCCCCTACTCACTACTCACGACTCACTACTCACTATCCACTAGTCACTGCCCACCACCCACTACTCGCTACTCACTACTCCCTACTCACTGATTCCTCCTCCCTACTCACTACTCACTACTCACTCCTCACTACCCTCTACTCAATACTCACTACTCACTAAGCACAACTCACTACCCCCTGCTCACTACTCACTAATCACCACTCGTTACCCACTACCCACTATCCACTACTCACTACTCATTGCCCACAAATCACTACTCACTACCCACTACCCGCTACTCGTTACTCACTAATCACTACCCACAACTCACTACTGACTACTCTCTACTCACTGCTCACTACGCCCTACTCGTTCCTCACTACTACTCTCTACTCGCTACTCCCTCCTCGCTGCTCACAACTCACTACCACTGCCACTACCCACTACTCTCTATTCATCACTACTCACTACTCACTAGTCACTACGCACTACGTACTACTCAGTACTCAGTACTCACTACTCACTACTCACTACTCACTACTCATTGCGCACTACACACTACCCACTACTCACTACTCACTACTAACTAATCGCCACCCACTACTCACTACCCACTTCTTTCTACCCACTACTCATTCCTCGCTACTCCCTACTCAGTACTCACTACTCGCTACTCGCTACTCACTACTCACTACTCACTACTCGCCACTCGCTACTCATTTATCAGTACACACTACTCACTACTCACTACTCCCCACTCCCCACTCCCTACTCCCTACTCCCTACTCGCCACTCACTACTCACTACTCACTACCCAATACTCACTACTCACTGCGCACTAACTCACTACTCACTACTCACCACTCCCTACTCCCAACTCCGCCGTCCCTACACACCTTCTCCGGCGCAGAAAGGAAAAGCGAGAGAGCCCCCCCCTCCCCGGCTCCCTTTCCAGCGCCGACGGGGGGAGGGGGGGGGGGGTCCGGACCGAAATGGAACGAATTACAACCGACTGGTCCCAATTCCAACCATTTGGAGCGAATTGCAACCAGAAAAGGAACCAATTCCAACCACAAATGAAACCAATTCCAACCCAACCAAAAATGAGACCAATTCCAACCACGGATTGGATCTTCGGAATTCCTCCGGATCCCTTCGAATTCTTCGGAATTCCTCCGGATTCTTTGGGACTCCTTCGGAATTCCCTGGGATTCCTTCGGAATTCCGTACGATTCCTTCGGAATTCCTTAGGATGCTTGCGGAATTCCTAAGGATTCCTTTCTGGAATTCCTCCGGATTCCTTTGGAATTCCTTGGGATTCCTTCGGAATTCTTCGGAATTCTTTTGGACTCCTCCTTCGGAATTCCTTTGGATTCCTCCTTCGGAATTCCTTTGGATTCCTCTTTCGGAATTCCTTTGGATTCCTCCTTCGGAATTCCTTTGGATTCCTCTTTCGGAATTCCTCAGGACTCCTTCGGATACTTCGGAATTCCTCAAACGTCCCTCTGATTCTTCGGAATGTCTTCGGAATTCCGTCGGATTCCTTCGGATTCTTCGGAATTCCTCCGGATTCCTTCGGATTCTTGGGAATTCCTCGGGATTCATTCGGATTCTTCGGAAGCCCAGGCACTCTTCGGAATCCAAACCAATCCTCCAGAATCCTCAGGAATCCTTAGAAATTCCTAGGGAATCCTTTTTTGTTGGCCTCCATTCTATGCGATACCGAAGGTTGTCCTTCGAACTTGCCACCTGGGGGCCTCTAGGGTTCTCGTTGCAGGGCCCCCCGCAAGTCCCCGTACGAAACAGAAGGTGGGGGAATGGAAGGGGCGGGGGGGCCGAGGCGCAGGGGGAAGAATTCAATCCAATGAACTTTTATGGCGCCGCGGGCGCGGTGGTGGACGTGCCAAACCCTGACGGGTGGAAATGGGCCTGCCACGGCAACAAATGGATGCTGAAGCGGAAGGGCGGGTAGTCTTGTGCCCGGCGTAGCTCAGGGGGGGGGGAGGGCTACTACTACTACTACTACTACTACTACTACTACTACTACTACTACTACTACACTACTACGACTAACTACTACTACTAACGTACTACGACTACTACTACTACTACTTACTACTACTACTACTACTACTACTACGACTACTACTACTACTACTACTACTACTACTACTACTACTACTACTACTACTACTTTTACTACTACTACTACTACTACTACTACTACGAGTACGGCTACTACTACTACTACTACTACTACTACTACTACTACTACTACTACTACTACTAATACCACTACTACTACTTACTACTTACTACTTACTACTACTACTACTACTACTACTACTACTACTACTACTACTACTACTACTACTACTACTACATCGGCGTTACAAAAGTTTCGTCATAAAATAAAAGTCGATCATCTTGCATAAGCAAAGATAAATCCCGCCCCGGTGGGATTTCTGGAACCGTGTGAATTCACATCGGGATCTCAAAATGTCTCGTTTTTAATCTATACTATTCTAGTAAGGGATGAAATCCCACTTTTAGAAGTCCCGGATCTTTGATCCGACCGCTCTTGACTCAGTCCGCTAGGATTCTAGGGGGGAAGGGGGGGCCAGCTCGGCGCGGCCAGGGCAGCGGTCAGCCTCTGCCCGCTTGCTCACGCGGAAGGAAGACACGAAACCCACGCCACCTTCAAGCTCTCATGAAACGTGACGAACTTTTGTAACGGCGTAGCGGTATTTCAGACACCGCGCGGCGAGCGTCCGAAATCCCTAGCGGTATTTCAGACACCGCGCGGCGAGCGTCGATCCCCTCAGCGGTAAATTTCAGACCCCGCGCGGCGAGCGTCTGATCGGAAGCGGTATTTCAGACACCGCGCCGGCGAGCTCGCATCCCCTCAGCGGCTTTCCAATTCCAGACACCGCGCTGCGAGCGTCGATCCCCTAGCTTGTAATTTCAACGACACCAGGCGCGGCGCCGTCCGATCCCTCAGCGGGTATTTCAGACACCCGCGCGGCGAGCGGTTCGATCCCTGCGGTATTTCATACCCGCGCGGCGAGCTTGATCCCCCTCAGCGGTATTTTCCAGACCCGCGCGCGAGCGTCCAATCCCCTAGCGGTATTTCTATTATCTCTTCGGGCTGAACTGCCCCCCAAGATGGCATGTGAATGCGGCTTCCTCTTCAAATCTGAAAGATGCAAATCGCACGCTCCATTTCACGACGCAGCGCCGGGGGGGCATTGAGCCCGCCTTTGCGCGGGCGCGAGCGCGAAGAGTCTGAGATGATCCTGAGAGGCTCCGGAGAAGCTCCCAATGGGGCTCCTCCGATGCTTCTGAGAGGCTGCTGAGGACGGCGCTGATCGCACCTCATGTAGCCGAATCCCACCTCCGGATCTTGCCTGCGGCGGCCGCGTTCCTGCTCCGAATCTTGCCCATCGACGTCCCGAATGGGGCTCCGAATCGCGCCGCGTAAGGGCTCCGAATCTTGCCCGTCGACGCCTCGGATGGTGCACCGCACTGTTAAAAAAACAGAACCTGAAAAAAAAAAAAAAAAAAAAAAATATAATAAAAAAAAAAAAAAAAAAACAAAAAGAAAAAAAAAAAAACGAAAAAGAACAAAAAAAAAAAAAAAAAAAATCGAAAAAAAAAACGAACAAAAAAAAAAGAAAAAGGCAAAAAAAAAAAAAAACAAAAGAAAAAAAAAAAAAAAAACAAGACCGAAGATAATTCACCAAACTTTCGCTAATAATTCGGCCGATGTGAAACTGCCATCTTTCGGGGCAGCTTTCGGTGGCCTCGTCCGGTGGCATCTCGGGGGGCAAGCCCAGCGCGCGCGGGTGGCCTGTGTACTTGGGGCCCCGCGGACCCCGCGTCCAGAGCCCTCGACTCAAGGGCGCAGATCTCCTTTGATTCTGGGCCAGG
>CAUYUJ010008879.1:0-12500 GCA_963575745.1 Prorocentrum cordatum | reverse complement strand
AGAGATCGGTTAATGGCGAATTGTAGATGACCCAACGGTACCCCACGCCGATCCTGTCGGGACATCGCAAACAAGGGGACTCTACATGGGTGGTCAAATGTTAAGCGTTCGAGGGCCCACTTACGCCTTTTAGCGGGTTTCTCGTCTGAAATTTGTACACTCCTTGGACAGGTCTCCTCGATGGCCCTTGCCCAGAAGAGCCCGACCCCGCAACGAGTACATACCCAGTACGGCTCATGAAAAGTTTCGGCCCCCGAGATCCGATGCCATATAATTTCCTACACTGGGATCCTGAAGTCCCGATACGTTTGCCGCAGGACAAAGGCTGTTCATCCCGAGACGTCTTGCTGGCTCATCAGGGTCCCAAAAGAACGAACCAACTCCGTCTTGACTTTGTTGGAGATGAGGAGCTCCAGCTGTCGGGCCACAACTCGTGACTTCAGCGGCCATTCGGCAACCCCCGGAACGCCTTCGGCGAGGCGCAGCTGCTGGAAACCACCCCGAGGCTAGAAGCCTCCAGGAGCCGACTCGCTCACACTCAACAGCCGCGCCTGGACGGCCCATCGGCGGAAAAACTGACATGCACATGTCTGGGAGCTACCACTGCGACGATGTGCTCGACCACTGGTGAGCTTTCTGCACATGGCGTGCGAGGATACGGATCAGCAGCGCTCCCTTGCAGAAAGGGGCCTCGAACGCCCAGAGGCCTTGAACTCGAACCCGGGGCGTCTCACGGCCCGGCACTTCTCTCGGCGTGCCGGGGCGGCGGCCCCGGCGACACGCTGAGCCCCTGCGAGCGGACCGCGTGTCGCTCCGCTTCGCGGGGCGGGATCCTCGAAGAGGCTCTGGACGAGGACGCCGACCGGGACGTGGATGGCGTGTCGCGCCGCAGCGAGGCGGGCCAGGACCGGCGGAGCGACACGCTGCCCAACGGTTCCCGACCGTAAAGCTGCTCGAGACGTCGGGCGCCCTGCGAAGCCGAGGCCGTGGCCTCGTCGCCGCTCTGCGCCGGGCGCGGGCTCGCGGGCTCGCCGGCCAGGAGGGCGTCGAGGTTGGCCTCCCGCAGGGCTGCCAGCCTCGGCGCGCCACGGGGCCCACGGCATCGAGCCCGTCCGTTGCTACTCTTGGCTGTTGCTGGGGGCTGCTCCTCGCGCCCCTGCTCCCCCTCACCTCCTCCACTCCTCCTCCCCTCCCATTCTCCTTATGGATAGCTCCTCCCGGTCGCACACCAAAGCTGGTCGAACAGGCGGGCCAGGCGTTTCGCCCGACGCTTCAACAATGGCAACAGTTTCAAAGATGGAGGGCGTCAGGTTTTCACAATGTAGCTCTCGCCTGAGCGCCGCGCACATTCGTGTCAAACAAGTGCAGGGGTCTCACGGATTGAGGGCGGGTGGTTTTCAAAATGTGGCTCTCGCCTCAGCGCCGCGCGCATTCGTATGAGAAACGTGCAAGAGGCTCGCAAATTGAAGGCTGGTGGTTTTCAAAATGTAGGTCTCGCGTTAGCGCAACGCACATTCGCTTCAGAAACTTGTAAGAGCTTCGCGGATTGAGGGCGGCTCGTTTCAAAATGTGGCTCTCGCCTACTAGCCGCGTGCATTCGTTTAAGATTTGCAGATGGATTCGCGGATTAAAGGCGGGTGGTTTCCAAAATGTCGCTCTCGCGTTAACGCTGCGCACAATCGTTGGTTTACAATTGCAGCGGCTTTACGGATTGAGGGCGGGTCGTTTTCAAAATGTGTTTCTCGCCCCAGCGCCGCGCGCATTATTTCCAAACGTGGGCAAAAGTTTCGCGGGTACAAACGTGGTTCCCGCCTCAGCGCCGCGCACATTCGATCTAGAAGTTTGCCAACAGATTCGCGGATTGAGGGCGGCTCGTTTTCAATATGTGGCTCTCGCCTGAGCGCCGCGCATACTCGTTTTAGAAGTTTGCAAAGGCTTCGCGGATTGAGGGCAGGTCGTTTTCAAAATATGTTTTTCGCCGTAGCGCCGCGCACATTCGGGCTAAAAGCTTGCAAAAACGTCATAGGTTGAGGGCGGGTCGTTTTCAAAATGTGGGGGTCTCGCCTCAGCACCGCGCACATGGTTAACGTACCAGAAACGGCGGTTTAGAGCGATTCAGGATTGTCAGGGCGCAACACTTACGTTGATTCGCGGCGGCGACGTAACAACGAGGTTAACTCGTGACGTTGAAACCCTGAGGCTGGTGCGTTGTGCCCAAACGGGGCATTTCCTCGGTGGAAATGACCCTTTGCAGGGGCCTCTGAAACAAATCTTCGAAAGAAGGTGTATTTCAACGTCGTTGATGTGTCTTGGGCTTGCGCCGGTTCTCCTCCTCCTCCTCCTCCTCCTCCTCCTCCTCCTCCTCCTCACGCTTAGTTACTTACTCAGCGCCATCGGGCGTCCCCTGCCGCGCTTGCACAACCGCGGCCACCTGGCGGGGCGGGCGGCCAGCCCGGCACGAGTGCGGGGCGCCCCTGGACGCCACTGGGCGACACTTTCCGTAAATGGGGAGGAAGAAGGGGAGCCCGCCCAAGGCTCTTTGCTACACATCCTGAGGCCCACGAAGGAAGAGCAGGACGAGGAGAAGGAGGAGGAGGAGGAGGAGGAGGAGGGAGGAGAAGGCGGAGGAGAAGGAGGATAAGAAGGAGGATGGGGAGGGGGAGGAGCAGCCGGGCCGCTCATCATGCACTTGATGTAGACGTGGCATCTCGCCAGTAGGGCAGCAGTTGTATTACCTTGTCCGTAGCTCTGTGCTGGTTCTTGATGTTATGCCGACAGCATGTTGCACAAGTGGCTTCGCGTGTGCGGTTTCCGCCGGATTGTAAGTCTGCCTCCCGTGGACTCTCGGCCGTCCTCCCGTCGGACCGTAGTCTGCAGGGCGTCGATCTGTATTCCTCCACCGTCGACGGTTTTCTTGCCGAGCTTCGCCTCGACTATATCGCCTGTGGTGATCGGTCACTTGGTCTCCTTGGGTCCCCGATTTCGACGGTACCCTTTCCGCCTTGTCGTTGCCGAGCTTCTCACAACACTCATGTCCCAGATCACTTCGTCTGTGTTCTGGAAGGGGCCTGTGCTTATTCTGCTCTTCGTGGTGTGCCGCTTCTGCTCCAGTAGCTGCTGAAGATGTGTGTTCCGTGCGCTCCCCTTGCAAACCGCAGTTCTCGACCCAAGGCCGATGGCCTAGATTGTAGATGCAGTCGTGGGCGGCCCACTCGAGCTCATCAGGCGGTCCTCGTAGCTCGGCCGGAAGTCATCGCAGCTCTGCGAGTGGCCCTCGTGCACCAGCCTGTGGTCCTCGCTGTTCAGCTGATGGCCCCGGTAGCTCTGCCGGAGGCTCTCGTCTGTCAGCCTGTGGCCCCGGTCGCTCATCTGGCGGCTCTCGTCGCGCAGGGGGCGCTCCCTGGTAGCAGCGCTGGTGAATCTCGAAAGGCCCTCGCAAGCTCCGCGGGTGCACGCGCAGCGCAGGTGGCTCTTGGAGCTCTGCTTGCGGCCCTCGTAGCTCAGTGCGTGTGATGCCCTCGAAGCTCAGCAGGTGATCCCCTTAGCTGTGCAGGAGGCTCTCGAGGCTCTGCTCGTGGCTCTTGTACTTCAGCTGGCGGCACGCGTAGCTATGGTAGCGGCTCTCGCTGCTCAGCTCGTGGCCTTTGTAGCTCAGACGGTGGAGCCCTGCGTGTGTCCCTCGTAGCCCGGCAGACCTGCGTGTGTCCCTCAGACGGTGGAGCCCTGCGTGTTCTTGCTCCCTTGACTCCAGCAGCTGCGCCTCGCCGAGGGCGTTCCCGGGGTGCCGAGCTCGTTCCGATGGGCCGCAGGAGGCGAGGCCCGAGTTGTGGCCCCCCTCCACCGGCAAGAGCAGGGACGAAGCCAAGCTCCTGGACGCCAGACCCAATACACATCCGATACCTTGTTGCTGCCGCCACTCGGCCCCCCCCGAGGCCCAACACTCACCCAGGGCGAGCTCACGGATGGGGTCCGAGCAGATGGGGTCGGAGAATCGCGCCGCACCTGGAAGAAGAACAAACTGCTAAAAGATAACCTTCTGGCGCTCCGCGCGGACTTCTTGGATCTGCGCTGGGGCCCCCCTCCCTGGCGCGCGGAGCGCGCCAGGGGCGGCGCCAGAGGCGCCGCCAGGAGAGGGGGGGGGACCAGCGCAGATCCAAGAAATCCGCGCGGAACTTTTGCTTCTTCGGCATTAGATGCGGTCGGATAATCGCGCCGCATCGCCGATGCATCGCCGATACATCGGCGATGCATCGTCGATGCACCCTCGACGTCAGCGCTGCAGCGGCGACGTCGGGTCGGCGCGGAGGAGATCGAGCTTCACATCGAGCCGCACCGCTGGCGCATCGGCGGTGCGGCGCGATGCGCCAACCCCATACACTCGGGCCCCATCTGTTAGGAGACAACTACTGTAAGACTACTGGGCGGTCTTCGTCGCAAAGATTAGGGAGAATTAAACCCCTTTGGGGGGCTGTTACGCCAGATTAGGCCGCAGACTAAGCGGGATTAAGCTGGATTAAACGGGATTCAGGCCATCGAGCGAGATCAAGCCCGATTTCGGACCAGGGCAAAATCAGAATTTGACCTCCCAGGAGTTGCATCCGAACATTTGTGAGACCCAGACCGAAGTCCCAACACGTTTCCCAGGGCTAACTTTAGGTCAGGCATGTCCTCCTAGAGGCGGATGTTGAAAGAAACACACAAGATAATCAAAACATACGTGTTGTATGATGCGAAGAGCGCGAAGATTCGTCGCCGGACTATTTGAGGATTATTATTGCATGTTCTTCCTGTAGAGGGACATACCCGACTTGAGGCTAACTGTGATATCCCGAGCCGATGTCGGGCGGTCCAGAATGCGGAAGCTGGCGAAGAGCCTCCGCCTGGGCTCTGGGCTGCGCTCGGGGAAGGCGCCCCGGCCTCCGCGGCGGCCGCTTGGGACGATCTGAGGGCGCGTCCAGAAGAGCTCCTCTGGCGAGGCGCAGCTGCTGGAAAGCGTCCCGAGGCTGGGAAAACTTTGGGATCCCCACAAACTCTGGAACCCCACTCACTGATGGGAAACTCCTGATTTTCTGGGTGCTAGCTGAGAGCTGCGGACGCCTACCAATCATCGGCGAATTCTTCGACGCGGAGATCTCCATATATGTGCATGTGCTTGCCCACACCTTTCCGACTGCGAGTGACTGATCGCGAGAGAGTCTGAACATGGATGGGTCTGCGTATGATAATATACGAGCATGTGCGTCTGAGTGTGAATGAATATGTATGTAGTGAGTCTGAGCATGAGTGAGTCTGTGCGCATGAGTGTGAGTGATTGTGAATAGTCTGTGTGTGGGTGTGGGCGTGAGAGGTCTCAGTGCATGTGAGTGCGAGTGGTCTGAGTATAAGTGTGAGTACAAGAAGTCTGAGAGCATCTGAGTGCGAGTGTGGGCGTGACAGGTCTGAATGATCTGAGTGTGAGGGGGCGTCGTCGCCGTCGTCGTCGACGTAGTCATCATCGTCGACCTGACGGGTCGTGGTACCGAAATAAGCAAACAGCCAGAGACATCCCAACAATCTGGGCCGCTTGATATCCTTACAATCTGCTCTGAACGCAGACGAGTTGAAGGTTCGAAGCAAGCAAACCGCCTGAGACATCCCCGAAATCTGGGCTCGAACGGGCCCGTGATATACCCTCAGCCGGCTCCCCTTGGGACGCTGGGGCCCCGACTGAGACATCCTAACGATATGGTCTGCGGTCCAAAACAGGCCCCGCCTGTGACATCCTCCCAATCTGCTCCGAAAGCAAAGGATACTGGGCACCTAAACAAGCAATCCGCCTGAGACATCCCCACAATCAGGGCGCGAATCCTGGAGTCCCCAACCCACGCGGCTCACCCTTGGGGTGCCCAAGTGTCACGTCTGCTATGTCGCGGTGAGCAGTTGCCCAAGTGAGTATGAGTATGGGTGAGTCTGAGTCTAGTCGCTAGTGGGTCGAAGTGTGAGTGGTTTACAATATGAATATGTGGGAGTCTGAGTAAAAGTGACTCAGAGTGTGAATGAGTCTGCGTATGAGCAAGTGAGTGCACGAGGGAGGCGGGTGTGAGGTGCGGCGGGGCGTCCTAGAAATAACAAGAGCTCGACCTGACGACATGGGGAACAACTATTCCGCCGCCGCCGTCGCCGTCGTCGTCATCGTTGTCGGCGCCGCCGCCCTACTAAGGACAGGGCGACCCAGGGGACGCGCAGAGTTCATTGCCAGCCAAGAGCGTTTGGAGGGAGAGCTGCATCAGCGTCTCGGGGATGGACAGAACCCCCTTTAGCAAAACGTGGTTTAGTGGTAACGACCTCGGGCCCAAACCTGGCGGGCGCAAGCCTGGAAAATGACTACCGCGGCGCCCTCTCGACAACCGAAAACTGACAATTCACGAATTGACGTGTCAGGGTGGGGGTTCTGTCCACCCCCGAGCTTCGAATTCCAGGAACCGACGAAGAAATCCGAATACCTCAGGGCGCGTCGAGCTCTTCGAGCCCAAGGAGAAGAAAAACATCGCCCGCGGGAGATGCGCGGGGGAGGCTCGCTGGGCTGGCGGCTCCGGCGAGGGCGCCGCCACCCCTGCCGACTGGGGCGCCTGCGGTTGTCGCCGCTCGGTGTCGTGCGTCGCCGCCCTCGTCGCCGCCGTCTTCGTCGCCGTCGCCGTCGTGGTCGCCGCCGTCGTCGCTGTCGTCGTCGCCGCCGTCTGCTTCGAAACCGACCCACGGCGTCGCTGTCGTTGACACCCTCGTCGTCACCGTCGTCGTCGTCGTCACCGCCGTCGTCGTCGTCGCCGCCGTCGTCGTCGTCGTCGTCGTCCTCGCCGCCGTCGCTGTCGTCGTCCCCGCCGTCTGCTTTGAAACCGCCCCGCGACGCCACTGTCGTTGTCACCCTCGTCGTTGCCGACTTCGTTGCTGTCGTCGTCGTCGCCGCCATCGTCGCCGCCCGGCGGCGCCGCCATCGTCTCGACTACAAGTAGGAATGGCCCTGGGCTAGAGTCTCGAGTGACCTTTGGTGCGCGGCTTCAGGGGCGCCCGTGGGGGCCCAAAGCAATCGCGCAAGCCGTTGCTGCCGCGCCGCAGCAACGATCGGCAGGGCGCCACACTCAAAAGATTTTTGAGCCAGCGGGCAGCTGCGGAATTCCGCCGATTGAATCCGAGCGCCCCGAATGGCACTTCGAAGGCGCTGTGAAGCAGACGCTGCCGAGGGCCACCGCGATGAGGTCTGGCAGTGCCGGGGTGCATCGCGATGATGTCTGAGCAGGCCCGGTGTCATGGCAAAAACCCGCCCCAGCCGAGAGCCTGGAATCTGTTTGCACATCCTTGGAGAATTTATAATTGTAGATATCCCCATTGGTTCGCAAAACATACTCAAAGATATTCAAAGATATTCAAAGATATCCGAAGATATTCCAGCAAGGCGATTTGGGATTTGGGCTGGGATTCGGGACTGGTCCTGGGCCGGACAACGCGCCGTCTGGTCGACCGGCCCCCCCCTCGGGTAACCAATGCAAGCTGTAGGGTGCGACGCGTATGCGTTGCTGTCGATTGCAAGGGGCGGGCCCAAACCTGGCGCGCTCAGATGCCAGCGTAATCACGCGATGCGGGTGCCGACGCGAGGTCAAGCTCATACCACAAGGAAAATCACCCGGCCCCTTTTTGGGCCAGCACGAAAGGTCACTCTGGCGAAGGGTCGCTCTTACGTGTAGTCGATCGTCGAAGCCGCGGCAGTCGGCGTCCGGGCTACCACGGATGGTCCTCTCCCGACCGGACAGAAACGGATCATCGATGGTCTGCTCGGTAGTTGGCAGTGCGCGGGGGAAGGGGGGAAAGGAGGGGGGGAACAGCGAGGGGCAGAGGAGAGGAGCAGGAATAGATTGCTTTTCCTGCATCGGGGAGGAGCGAGCGGCACGGTTCTATTTGCGCCATCCGCGCCATCGCGCCGCCCCTCTCCCTCCCAAACTCCAGGAGAACGGCAGACTCGCGGCACAGGCCGCCACACTAAAAACAGGGTTGTCCTCGCGCCTCCGCGGGTGGCCTACCAGCAGAGTGGAACCAGACGCGGACCGAATCAAAAGCGCAACGTGCGGAAGCCACGTGTTGGGTACACATTCGGAGGGCCGGCGTGGACGTCCACACGGGGCCGAACGCTGGAAGGCACGCGGCCGCCTTTGTATCCAGCTCTCCCGCAGGCTGGCCGCGTGAGGCGTGTCCATCTTCCTGGTATGTATATATATATATATATATATATATATATATATATATATTGTGCTGAGCTGGAGACACCTTCCCGTACGATCGATATGGGTACGAAAAAACTGGGTACGAAGACCGACAGCAGTTCCTTTTCATTTTGAACTAGACTCGCTGTCGATGTCGCCGCGGACGGTGTCCATTTTGAGGCAGAAGTCCGCCTGCCCAGCAGCGGCCGCTGTCGGTGATGCACAGCACCTGCTGCTGTGCATCGTGCCCTTTCTTTTGTCCGTGCACACTTCGGGCGCCCACAACTTTGGCTCTGCTGCCTGCCCCGCGCCCCACATCCCCCCTGCCCTGGGCGGGTGCTTGCCTTGGTGCTGCTGGGGGCCTGCCGCCCAGCTATCTGCGAGTCCAGGCGCCGCTCCCGCTGCGCCGCCGGTTCCGCGGTGGGGACGTGGACCTGCCGCGGCTGGGGCACTCTCGAAAGCCCGCCTTGCCGACGTCAGAGCCCTGCAGAGTCAGATCCCACACCAGAGGCTCTCACGATACCTCCTCGTGACGAGCCGTGGCTCGGTGGGGCGCAGAAGGACATACTACTACTACTACTACTACTACTACTACTACTACTACTACTACTACTACTACTACTACTACTACTACTACTACTACTACTACTACTACTACTACTACTACTACTACTACTACTACTACTACTACTACTACTACTACTACTACTACTACTACTACTACTACTACTACTACTACTACTACTACGACTACGACGACGACGACGACGACGACGACGACGACGACGACGACGACGACGACGACGACGACGACGACGACGACGACGACGACGACGACGACGACGACGACGACGACGACGACGACGACGACGACGACTACTACTACTACTACTACTACTACTACTACTACTACTACTACTACGACCGCGACTACGACTACGACTACGACTATGACGACGACGACGATGACGACGACGACGACGACGACGACGACTACTACTACTATGCGTCGGCCTTGGAGGCGTGCGTCCGGCCAGATCATACAGTAGAATCCAGCCATCTTATAATACATCGTGACCCCAGCGGTATGGCCGCCGAGCATACGCCGCAAGATTTATGCGCGCGCGTCGCCCCTTTCGGGCGAGGCGCGCATGATGTAAGCATGTTTGGGTGAAGCCGACTTGGGATAGAATCCGAGGAATCAAAGGAGGGTGTACTTTTCCCGTGGCCTGTGAAGCTGGGGGCGTCGAAGTAAGTGACCGGTAATCAGGGAAGCAAGGGTATGTATGCCGAATTCTGCAGGATGCGCCGTGGAATACGAGGCATGAACGAAAAGGGTCCTGAAAGAAACAGGTCCTGGACCCCAAGGCTTCCCCCTGGGACCGTCTCATCCCGAACCGGTTTCCGGGCACCGTGACCCCGAAAGCAGCGAGAAATCTTTGGACCCGTTCCCCTCAGGACCCGTTCATGCTGAAGTTAGTGGCCTCCTACATGGGGTCCGAGTAGACGTGGTCGGAGGATCTCGCCGCATCGCCGATACATTGGCGATGCACCAGTGACGTCGGCGGTGCATCGGCGACGTCGGCGTGGAGAATATTGGGCCCCACATCAAGTCGCATCGCCGATGCATCGCCGATGCATCTGCGATGCGGCACGGGCGATCCTCCGACCCCATCTGCTCCGACCCCATCTGGGAGGCCTGGAGAACTGCTCCCAGCCCCTGGCCCATGAGGTGTCACAGGAGGACTCGGCTTGCCTCAGGGCGGCTCCTCACAAAGCGCCCACCCGACGGGCTCTCACGGCCACCTTCTCGGCCGACAAGAGCTGGCCATCCCAGCCGCGCGCCCCTGCGACACCGGAGCCGGCCGACAGCGCTTCGCGCAGGATGGTGGTATGATGGCCATACCTGCGAGGCGAAGGATTCGGCAGCCCTGAAGTTGACTCCTCCTCATCCTCCTGGAGCTGGCGCCTTATTATCCTCCTCATCCTCATCAACCTCCACATCGACTTCGAGCAAGCACCCTGTCGAGCGTCTCGTCGCTCTTTGGCGATTCTGCAACGGTCCTGAAACTTTCTATCAGCCAGTGTGGACCCCAAAGGGTGTGGTTCTAGCATTGTATATATATGTAGAATTTAGGTGGTCTAATCTACGTGGTGCAATATATCCGCCACCGTGCCTCTCCACGGAGTGGGCGTGTCACGAGGTCCCTTGCATAACCCCTGGAGCCTCACTTCTCAATGCGTCCTGCGGACTCTGAAAAGAGGGCCCGGATCCTGAGAGCGTGCCCCCTGGGGCTTGGCGCGTGCCCCCCTTGTGCTCCCCCGGCACCTTGTCGCGTGGCCTGTTCGGGCCCGAGAGGACCCCCAAGACGGGCCCGAGAGGGCCCCGCGAGGCCCCCCCAAGACGGTCCAAGAGGGCCCCGAGTCGCCGAACGGTCGCTCCAAGACGCCCAAGTTGACCTCAAGGTAGCCCAAGAGGCCTCCAAGACGCCCCAACAGGCCTCCCAGAGGCCTCCCAAGAGGGCCCCCACAGGCGCAAATCATTGATGTCCCTTTGGTTTTTGACAGATTTGGGCGTTTTCAGCTTTTCTGTCCTCCGACGCTCCCAGACGGCCTTAGAGGCCCCAAAGACCATCCCAAGAGGGCCCACAGATTGCCTAAGACCGCCCCAAGACGGCCCAAGAGGCGCCCAAGACTGCCCAAGAGGGCCCCAAGACGTCCTCAAAAGGGGCCCCAAAGAGGGAACACGAACCACAAATCCGAGCCTTCCGCCCCAAGAGGCCCCCCCAGGAGGCCTCGAGAAGCGCCCAAGAGGCCTCAAAAGGCCCCCAAGAAGCCCCCAACATGGCACAAGAGGCCCCCCAGAGGCCCAAAAGAGACCCTAAGAGGTCCCAAAACGGCCCCCAAGAGGCCTCAAACCTGAGAGGCCTCCCAAAAGATCCCAACGAACATCCAACAGGCTTCATACCGCAACCCAGGCACGGTGGCGGGGTGGGCCGAAGGCCATTCGATCCGCCGCCCCCTGTTGATTCATCACAAGGGTGCCTGGCGTGCTGAATCCTCTCGGTTTGGGTTTTGGTTCTTTCTCCAAAAGAACTTCCCCTGGGCCTCCAGCGCATCCCGCCGGGGTCCCGGGAGATTGCCGAAAAACAGGTTGCAAAGGTTTTTCCTGCTCCAGACGGCTCCAAGACGGCCCAGGATGGTCTCCAAGATGCCTCCAAGACGGCCAACATGGCTTCCAAGACGGCTCAGATGGCCCCAAGATGCCTCCAAAACGGCCCAAGATGTACCCTATACGGCCTAACATAGCCTGAAGATGGCCCAAGACGGCCCAAGAGGCCCCCAAGAGGCCCTCCAGGAAGGCCCGAAGAGGCAAAATTATTGATTTTCACAGGTTTTTGAAGGATTTTGGCATTTGCGCCTTTTCGGCTTACCGACGGCCCCAGACGGCCCAAGAGACCTCCAAGATCGCCCCAAGATCGCCCACGAGGCCTCCAAGAGGGCCCCATGACGGCCCAGGAGGCCTCCAAGAAGACCCCAAGAGGGCCCAAAGACTGCCCAAGAGGCCTCCAAGACACCCAAGATGGCCTCCAAGACGGCCCCGAGGCGCCCCAAGAGGACCCCAAGTCGGTTCAGAGAGGCCCCCAAGAAGGCTCCCGACGGCGTCAGACGGGCCAGGAACCCACCAAGATGGCCGAAGTTGGCTCGAAGCTGGCCCAAGACGGCCCAAGAGGCCTCCAAGAGGGCCTCCAGGAATGCCAGAAAAGGCCAAAAAACAAAGATGTTCCTGATTTTTGAAGGATTCTGACAGTTGCTTCTTTTCGGCCTTCTGACTGCCCGAGACGGCCCAAGAGCACCCAAATATCACCCAGAGATCGCCCACAAGGCCTCCAAGAGGGCCCCATGACGGTCCAAGAGGCCTCCAAGACGGCCCCAAGAGGGCCCCAAGACTGCCCAAGAGACATCCAAGACGCCCAAGATGGCCTCCAAGACGGCCTCGAAGCGCCCCAAGAGGACCCAAAGTCGGTTCAGAGAGGCCCCCAAGACGGCTCCCGACGGCGTCAGACGGGCCAAGAACCCACCAAGATGGCCGAAGTTGGCTCGAAGCTGGCCCAAGACGGCCCAAGAGGCCTCCAAGAGGGCCTCCAGGAAGGCCCGAAAAGGCCAAAACCATAGATTTCCTATGAGTTTGTTTAAAGGATTGTGGCATTCGCCTTTTTTCTGCCTTCCAACGGCCTGAGACTGCCCAAGTGCCCCCAAAGATCGTCC
>CAUYUJ010008878.1:22500-37544 GCA_963575745.1 Prorocentrum cordatum | reverse complement strand
GAGCTCCAGGGACGCGATCTTCGCCACTCCCCGCGTCGCTCTCCTCGAGGCGGCCGAGGGGCCTCCCCCCTCTCGCGCCGCGGAAGCATCGCGGCGGCACTGGCTTTTGCGTTTGCTTTTTTTCAGCCTCCAGGGGCCCTGACCATGGCCTCGGGAGCGTCAACAGAAGAAATGGAGGATGAAAAGCCGGTCCCCAGGAAGGGGTCCAGACCTCGGGAGGTCACATCGTGAAGAGATGTTTGCCAGCGTAGACGCCCAGCTGTGAGCTCTTGCAATCTATGCGGCGCAACCTACTTGGTGCAATCAATGTTATGCAATCAATCTAGGCGGTGTAGAGCAATTCGAAGCAGTGCAAATCAATGCAAAGCAATGTAACAACTGCATAGCAATGCAAATGCAAATCAGCGCACTGCAATGCACATCAGTGCAACGCAAAGCAAAGCTGCGCAACGCAATGGAAAGGTATGCCAAGCAACGCAACACAATACGCAATGGAAAGGTATGCCAAGCAACGCAACACAATGCGAGTTAATGCAAACCAATGCAAAACAATGCAACGCAATGCAAAACAACGAAGCGGAATGCAGTGCAAGGCAGTGCAACGCACGGCAAAACAATGCAAAACAAAGTAATGCAAAGCACAACAATGCAAAGCAATACAAAGCAATGCAGCGCAAAGAAGTGCGACGCAATGCAACACGCAACACAACACATTCATACAAAACAAGCATCACGATGCAAATCAGTGCACCGCAAGGCAGTGCAATGCAAAAACATGCAACGAGACGTAACGCAATCCAATCCAACGCAATACAATGCAATCCAATGGAATGCAATGCGATGGGATACAAGACAATGGAAAGCAATGCAAATACATGAAAAGCAACGCACAGCAATGTACACCAATGCAGAGCAATGCCACGCGATGCAAAGTAATGCAACACGATACCAAGCAATTACAAGCAACGCAAAGCAATCGCAGCGAGGTGCAGTGCGCAGGAACGCAAAGCCATGCCAAGCAATACTAAGCAACGCAAATCAACGCAACACAGTACAACTGTGGCATGCTATGCTATGCGCTGCTATGCTCCGCTATGCTGTGCGAGTGGACGAGCGCGAGTGGACGAGCGCAAGGGCTGGCGACGGACGCAGGCGACGGGCGGCGGCCAGCCGGCTGCACCGGCACCGGGGCGGCGACGGACGGCGGCGGCGAGCGGGCCAGACCAGCACTCAGGCTCAGCAAGCGGTCAACGGCGGCGACGGGCGGCGACGAGCCAGCCGGACTGGCAGCACAGCGCGCAGGCTCGGTTAGGCCTTGGAGAAGAGGTCAGGGCCCGCAATTCAGAGCGGTGGCTGGGAAACTAAAAAGGCTGGGGGTGGCCCCAGAGCTCCGACGAGAGGACTTCTTCAACCCCGAACGGTTTCTCGTCGCCTTCGGCCCCCCGGCGGCCCCAGGACCGTGCGTGGGAGGAGGAGGAGGAGGAGGAGGAGGAGGAGGAGGAGGAGGAGGAGGAGGAGGAGGAGGAGGAGGAGGGGGAGGAGGAGGAGCCCAGCGTACCAGGCGGGGTTCGTCAGCAACTACGCGAGCGAGCTGCCCACGCTAGAAGATTGGGGGGCGGGGAGAGGCGAGGGGCCTCCATCCGACCTGGACGAAATGAACCGAGATGAGGCGGCGGCGTCGGGGCACATGAGCGACGGCGAGGCGAGCGCGGGGGAGAGAAGGAGAGGCGAGACAGCAGAGGGCAGCAGCAGGGAGGACTCGAAGGACGGAGCGGAGGGGGAAACGATGGGCGGAGACACGATGCTACAGTCGGGCACTAGTGAGTGGGACAGGCGGTGATGCGACGCAGTGGGAGGAGGAGCGGGCGGGGGGCAAGCAACGGCAGGAGCAGAGCTCAGGAGCGAAGGACAGGAGGGGGGAGGGCAGAGGAAAACGGCGCCAGGGGAGGTGACGGGCAAAGCTGGAGCCTGGGTGCCGGGCACAGGGCTGCAAGAGAGCGAAGGGAGAGGCGTGGCCAGGGTGGCCGTCGGAGGGGCGACGGACGAGCACGGGGGAAAAGAAACAGCATGCCGCTCATTTTCCGAAGCACACTCAGAGGGCAACGGTGGGAGCGTCATCGGAGCCGTCGGCGACACTGACGGGGAGCGCGACATCGGAGAGCGCGTGGAAATCGGAGAGGGGGATCGCACCGATCGTCGAGCCGCCACCAGGTTCACAGGATTTCGTCCGACAGTGGCGACTGCGAGCCCGAACACGACAACGGGACTTGCGATCTAACGCCGACGGACCAGCGTCCCGAATCACGGCAACGTTCTTGTGGCGACGGCGAGCCCGAACACGACAACGGGACTTGCATTCTAACGCCACTGGAGAGATGCTCCTCTTCGAGGCAGTGAGCGCGTGGCGACGTGTAGCCCGAACACGACAACGGGTCTTGCGATCTAACGCCTGGGCCCAGCTGGGGCGTCTCGAGGCATCCAGCATCTGGCGACAGTGAGCCCGAACACGACAACGGGACTTGCGATCTAACGCCGATGGGAGGCGACGAGGCAAGCGAGCCCGTAGACGAGAGCGTCACTGGCGGGGACGGCGACACAGAAGCACAGGGCGAAATTGGGGCCGGCGGCGACAATGATGAGCAGGCGGCCGCCATCCGTGGAGTTCTCAACGCCGTTGGAGGAGATGGGGTCGCTCTCAGAGTTGAAGTGGGGCGCGTCAACGGCGGGGGCGCGGAGGAAGGTGGGGAGGAAGTCGCCGACGCCGAGGGAGAGCACGTAGCTGGCGGTGTCGCTGGAAGCTGAAGTGCATCATCATCGTCGGAGTCCGACGGGATCGTGGCGATGGCCGTGGAGACGGTGGCCGCGTCGCTGTCTGACGACGAAACGGCAGGGGTGAGCCGTGGAGACGACCCCGAGGAGGATGAAGACGAAGAGCTGCGGATGAGGTAGTCCCGTCGGCCGAGCTGGTCGCGGTCGATCTCCGAGCACTTCAGCGGTGACGCAAGCTGCATCGAACGTACACCAGCGAGAGCGCAGCTGCGGAGGAGGGGCGGGGACAGGGGCCACACGGGCGCCAGCCTCGCTTCGTTGTACATGTTGTAGGCGGCCGCCATTGCCGAGAAGGTGGCCAGCGAGGGCTCAGATAAGCCCCATCTGGACATCCACGGGAGCGGGAACGGTCTCGCGAGAGCCTGTCGAAGGGCACGGTGCATGACGGGGCATCTCGCATAGTGCCGCAACGAGTCGAGCTTGCCGAGACAACCAAAAACGCAATGCTTCTGCCCGTCAGGAGAGATGATACGGGCCGAAGTCATCCAGCCATCAGACCAAGTGCGCAGGACTGCCATGGCCCACGAACACGGGCAGCGGGCGAGGACGCTCTTGCACACGCCCCAGTCGATGTGCGATAAGAGGCCCGCCGACCTGCCAGCGAACTTCCTCAGGCGCAGCACGAAGAGGTCCGTGATAGGCTTGTTCATCACCGCATAGGCCCGCAGCGCTTCGTGAGCCGCCTTCTGAGGACGAGGACGGGGTCGGCCGCTCTCACGAAGTTCAGCCAGCGCAGCGACGGCAGCACGATCACCAAAGACGGCCAGAGGGCCAGGAGGAGGGGTGCCCGCGGCAGCCAGCTCCAGGTTCTCCACAAATGCGGGGGCCAACCAGAAGGACGGGCACGGCTTGCCGGTCGCCAGCATGGACAGGGTGGCATCGTACGGGGCAGAGCTCGCGTGGTTCCTCAGCTGCTGGAGAAGCCTCTCCCAGCCAGGGAACGTGTGCAGCGCAGCCCGCGTGATGGTGGCGACCGCCAGGTGCCCCCACCGCGTGCAGCGCGGGCCGCCCCACTGAGCGATCTGCGTCCAGAAGTCGAGGGCGAAAGTGCCGAGCGGGATGCGGAACACCTGCGCGAGCGTCGACAACTCAGGCTGCAGCACGGACGCTGGTGGCCAGCAGAATTGGGCAACGTAAGATATGGTCGTGACGGCCCGAGTATTGTACAGTGTAGCGGAAAGGCTGGCGGGAGCGGTTCCCCGCCCGATGGCTTGGGCCCTGAGACGCAATTTGGCGACGGGGTCAATCCACGAAGTGGACGGAACAACAGCAGGCCCCAACCAGAGGCCCAGGTAGAGCAGCTTGGGAGCCACCTCGAACGAGCTCCACTCGGGGACCAGATGGGAGACCCAGTAGGAGACTGTGGCGGAGAGGTTGGGCGAGAACCTGTCAGACAGCGGGACAATCTTGCATTTCGAGACCTTCAAGGCGAGGTTGGCCAAGTCCGAGGCCATCTTCATAACCCGATATACATGAACTAGGTGGCGTATGGCCAATAACGCGCCCCCAATGTCATCAGCACAGGCCCGAACCAGGCCAAGGCCAGCGGCCTCCACCCGAGACGCCAGGTCGACCAAGAAGACAGCCGTACTCAACGCATAGAGAGTGCCTGATAAGGCACAACCTTGGATGATGCCGCTCTGGATCCAGAAGATGTGCACAAGCGAGCCTAGGTGCGAGACAACCCCTTCCACCGATGCATATAGGAACGCGACGAAGGACACGAAAGCCTCGGGCAGCTTGAGGGCCCTAAGGGAGAGAATGAGGAAGTCCTGATTCAGGGACGGGAAGGCCTGGCCGAAGTCCAAGGAATACAACACAGGGATATCGGTAGACCCGTGAGGCACGACCGACATCTGACGAGACGACACGTCGAGCTCGAGGATGTTGTTGCCGAAATTCCTACCCGGGATGAATCCACGCTGGCACGGCGGGGCGAGAGAAACCAGGGCGGGTCGTATCGCCCGATTGACAGTGGACGAGATGAGCTTCAGGTCACAGTTCCTGAGGCCCAAGACCCGAACCTTGTCTGGGGAGCGGGAGCAGCTGGCATCGCGGAGCTCCAAGTCCGTGACGTTTTTGGGCAGAAAAATCTGGATCGTGCCACTAGTATTCGCAAACAACTCCTGGCCCCTGAGAACCCATCCAAGAGCGTCCCATAATATGTCAGCCCCCCACGAGGACGCCGCCCACGCCGCGTACGGGAGAGCATCAGGCCCAGGGGCAGAGTGTTGGGCAGATCGAATCGCACGCCGTAGCATATTTTTCGACGGCGGGGGGAGGTGAAGGTCGGCAGGAAGGTCAGGGGCAAGGCGGCGTAGGTAAGGAGCAGCAGCAGCGGAGTCCCACGGCTTTTTCTGGAAGACAGGGGCCCAGTGCTCCGATAGTACCCGCAGTCGATCAGATGGGACGCTGACCGCCGAGCCATCAGGCGCGATGACCGCTGAGAGTGATATCCTTCGGTTGAGAGGGGACCAGAGACGAGCGCGCCGTTCAAGAGCGCGGACCTGGGCACGAATCTGGGCGCGGTCACCTTCACGCCGCCTGCGATCTTCAAGTTCAGCCTTCGCGGACTCAGCAGCCTCAGTCTGGACCTGGTCGACCCAAGCCTGGAAGGACGGCGGGTGGCGGATCTCGACCTTCCCGTTGGTAATCGATATCATGTCTATGGCTAGGGGGTGGGAGTCCTGGAGCCTGGAAGCCATGCGTAGGTCTTGTCTCCAAACCACACGGGCGAGGGCGCGAGCGAGCAGGAGGCAGGTGTGCGGGTGATGTGGTCTGTCTCGAAAGAGGGCGTCCCTGGTCTCCGCGGCCGAAATCTTCAAAAGCTCCTTGTACTTTTCAACCTTGAACGGGGGCGACATGGAGTCCCGCGGGATGCAGGAGCACAGCCCCTCCAGGCGACGCTTGAAACCAGGCTCAGAGAACAGGTGCTTGGGGATGGGGCGGGACTCCACTGGACGAGGCGGGCGGCAGGCAAGCGAGAGAACAACGGCAGCGACGGCCGCCGGCGAGCCAAGCGTGCCAATCTGGACAAACAGCTGGCAGAGCTGCCAGCCCGTGATCGAGCAGAAGACGCGGTCGATCGTCGCGCACGAGTCGTTGAACTTCTCGTAGTGCGTGGGGTCCTCGCACGCAATCTCGGTCAGGAGGGCGAGGGCCTGGCGCCACTTGGGCGCCTGCACGTGGTGGCACTTCGACAGCTTGCGCACGGCCGCCGCGGGGGCAGCGAGAGCGAGAGCCTCGTGCGTGGCAAAATTGAAGTCCCCGAGAACAAAGGTGGTGTACATGTCGGGGTCGAGGGCGGCAGCACGTTGCGATACTCGTATCGCAGCAGCCACTTCACGAACTTGCTGGGCGGACAGACCATGATTGTGAATGTTGAAAATGTCGAGCGTGCGGCAGTCATCCCAAACTCGGACTAGCATCACTCGGCCAGGAACCAGAACAGTGGATGATGAGGACGGAGCGGTGAGGCCCTGACAAGCCAACGGCGGAAGCACCACAGCAACCCCACCCCGCCGATGCCCGTCATCTGCGTCAGAGATGAAGCTGGAGTGGATCGCGAGGCCCGACGCAATCGATCGGAAGAACGAGTCGAGCTGGAAGTGGTCCTGGTGCACCTCCTGCAGCGCGATGACCGTGGAGAGGGGACGAAGACTGAGAACATACTTTCTCTTCAGGATGGCCTTATCCCCGCCAGCCTGAAGAAGAGCCCGAGAATTCCACGTAGCGATCCGAAACGTAGGCGCCGCTGACCCAGGCGGCGGGGGAGGAAGGTGAAATAGTCCAGCAGCGCTAAAGACACCACTGGCTGGGATCAGACGGATGCGTGAGCTCCTTGACAGCATTGCGGAGCGTGTCGATAGCCATGGCGTGCTTGGCGAGCTGCGCAGAGTCCCAGTAGATCTTGGGCGGGGTGTCGCCATGGAAGACGTTGGCGTGCATGATCTTGTCCCACCCAATGGAGAGGGCGCCATGCTCGCGGTCGGAGTAGAATCGCTTGCCTGGGTACTGCAGCTCGATGATCGCCCTGGCCTTGCGGAGGGTGACCTCGGTCTTGATGCGCTTGGGTGACTTGTCGGGGCCGAGGTGCAAACGGCATCGCTCGGCGCCTGGAGGGTCGACCCAGAACTCTTTCCAGCCGTCGGGTCCCTTGAGGAGCGAGGTGGCCTTGCTGGCACGGCGCGAGGCGATGGTGGCCGAGCCCGAGAAGCAGATCTCGAACCTCCTGGCCGGGGACTCACCCTTCTGCTTGATTTCATACTGTTCGTCATCAAAGCCATTCTCGCCGAGCCACGGGCGTAGCGTTGAGACCACTGACGCCAAGGTAGTCGGTCGCTGTGAGACGGCAACAACGATCGTGGTGTCCTCCTCGCGGTCGAAGGAGGTGGGAGCAGCCAGCTGCTTCCTGGGAGTCTGTTCAGCGATGGCCATCTGGCGACGTAGCTCCGCCAGCTGGTCTTGAAGATCCTGGATGGACTTGTCATGCTCGTCGGCTCTGCCCTCCAGCGCGTCGATGCTGCGCTTCTGCTCGTCAAGCTGGGCTTGTAGGCGTCTGTTGAGCGAGTCGAGTCTGGGTGCGATCGCCGATTGAACCTGGCTCTCGATGGCACTGGATTGTTTTGCCACTTCGCCCTGCATGGACGACAGCATCTTGAGCAACGTGTTGTGATTGGAGGTGATGGTCTTGGCAACCGACTCTGACACCTCGGTGGTGATGGTGTCCCGCATCGAGGCAAACTCCTCTCTGCAGAGCTGCCGGAGAAAGTCACCATCGTCATCTTCATCATCATGAGGAGAAGGTACAGGAGCACCGACCGAAGACGAAGCGAGGGCCTGGCGCTTGCGCTGGGTGAAGCGGCCCGTGCCCTGGCCTTTGCCCGAGCGCTCACCGTCGGGGAAGGTGGGCATCTCGTCAAGCTCTGCAAGCATCTGGCGCTCCTGGGTGCTCGCATGCGCAGCAGGGACTGCATCAGCCATGAAACGCACTGGTGGGGGGGTGTCCGCCAGCCTTTGACAGCTGGGTGGCCCTGGAAGAAGGGCTGCCGCACTCAAAACGGGCCTGTCCCGATCTTGAGCCAAAATGGCAACGGAGGGGGAGGAGGAGGAGGAGGAGGAGGAGGAGGAGGAGGAGGAGAGAGGAGAAAGGAGGAGGAGGAGGAGAGGAGGGGAGGATAGGGATGGGAGAGGGGAGGGGGAGGGGAGCTCCAGGGCCATCAAAAGCAGACTCGGGACGAGAACCTCTCCGCGGGGCAGCGGCGGAGGCCCCTGGGGCCACAGACTGCGCGAAGTCCCTAACATTCGCTGTCTTGATCTTTGTCCCCGCGCGGCCCCGCAAGCCCCAGCCCCAGTCCCCGAGGCCAGCGTGTCCTCCCTCCTCCCTCCTACCTCCTCCCTCATCCCCTCCTCCTCCCTCCCTCCCCTCCTCCCTACCCCCTCCTCCCTCCTCCATCCTCCTCCTTCCCTCTATCCTCCTTCTCCTCCTCCTCCCCCTCCCTCCTCCCTCTCCCCCCCTCTCTCCCTCCCCTCCTCCTCCTCCTCTCCCGCTCCTCATACCTCCTCCTCCTCCTCCTCCTCCTCCTACCTCCTCCTCCTCTCTTCCTTCTCCTCCTCCTCCTCCTCCCTCCCCTGCCTCCTCCTCACTCCTCCTCCTCCTCCTCATCCTCCGTCTCCTCCCTCCCTCTCTCCCTCCTCCCCTCTCATATGCGTCTCCTCCCCCTCCTCTCCTCCTCCTCTCCTCCTCCTCCTCCTCCCCCTTCTCCTCATCCTCCTCCTTCCCCTCCCTCCTCCTCCTCCTCTCTCCTCCTCCTGCTCATCTCCTACTCTCCTGCTCTCCCGCCCCCTCCTCATCCCCTCCTATCCCCTCCCTCCGCCTCCTTCCTCCTCCTCCTCCTCCTCCTCCTCCTCCTAATCCGCTCCTCCTCCTCCTCCTACTCCTCCTCCATCCTCCCCCTACCCCGCCACGCCACCTCCCCCGCCCCCCGCTGCGCCCTCGAGGGGGGCGACCTGGCTCGCAGCTCTGCGGCCTCGAGGGAGGAGGAGGAGGAGGAGAAGGAGGAGGAGGAGGAGGAGGAGGAGGAGGAGGAGGAGGAGGAGGAGGAGGCTGCTGGTGGGCAGCGAAC
Organism: Prorocentrum cordatum; assembly: GCA_963575745.1. Taxonomy (NCBI): domain Eukaryota; class Dinophyceae; order Prorocentrales; family Prorocentraceae; genus Prorocentrum; species Prorocentrum cordatum. The sequence continues at coordinate 28,590 of CAUYUJ010008878.1, read as the reverse complement.
AGGCTGGCATGCAGAGCTTGACCCCGCGCTTGGACCTGCGGGCGCCCAGAGGCCCTGGCTGGGCCTTGAGGGTGGCACTCCGCGGAGCCCGCCCCAGAGGCCCTGCAGGGCCCCGACGCACGGCGCCAGAGGCGAGCTTTAAGTCCGACGAACCAAATAAAAAGTACTCCAAAAATGCCCCCAAAAGGTCAAACAATACTCAAAAATAATCCCCAGACTTGTTGGGGGGTGTTTCTTATTTTTCGTCGAGAATCCCCCTGTAGGGGGACAGGCCCGACTTAAGGCGAGCTCCAGGAAGCCCACCCCAGAACATGCCCCGAGGATCTCCCTCGGTTACACGTAAGAGTGACCCTGGGTAAGAGTGACCTTTGGTGCGCGGCTTTGGGGGGGCCGCGGGGGGGCCGAACGCGAGCGCGCAAGACGCCACTGCCGCCTCGCGTTCGGCGATCGGGGACCCCAATGGGCCCGCACCAAAGGTTACTCCGGCGAAGGGTCACTCTTACGTCCCAGAGATCCGACGTCGTGATTTTTTCAATACGCGGTCCCCGGAAGTCTCGACCCATTCCCCAGGACCGGTTTTTCATCCCGAGTCGTTTTGTTGACGGTCCCGAGGCCCCGCGAGGGCCCCCAGGGGCCGAAATTGGCGAAAAAACGCCGTCGTGATTTTTTCAATGCGTGAGATCTCTGGGGTGTAGTCGGCTCCCTGGCGCAAGGCTGGAGGACCCCGCCGGACCCGAAACGACGGCGGAGGGGCGCTGCTCGCGACCTGCCGCGCAGGCCGACAGCGGCGCTCTTCGGCCGCCCGCCGCTCGGGCGCCGCGCCGCGCGCCCGCGAGGGCGCGACGGCGGAGGGCGGCGCCGGAGCGGGGTGGGGGAGGAGGAGGAGGAGGAGGAGGAGGAGGAGGAGGAGGAGGAGGAGGAGGAGGGGAGGAGGAGGAGGAGGAGGAGGAGGGAGGAGGAGGGAGGAGGAGGAGGAGGAGGAGGAGGAGGAGGAGGTAGGAGGAGGAGGAGGAGGAGGAGGAGGAGGAGGAGAATGAGGAGGGAGGGCCGGAGGAGGAGGAGGAGGAGGAGGAGGAGGAGGAGAGGAGGAGAATGAGGAGGGAGGGCGGAGGAGGAGGAGGAGGAGGAGGGGGAGGAGGAGGAGGAGGAGGGGGAGGGGGAGGGGGAGGAGGACCAGTGTAAACCTAAGCGTCATCAAGGATGTTGGGATAAACCCTCCCTCCGAGCTCCCTCTTCATAGGCCCCTACGAGGACTCATTTCCACTGAGGGAACTGCTTCGTTGGAAGACAACCGTTTGAAGACCCTGACGCATGCCAGAACATCGTTCTCGGGATTCCAACGCCACGGATCGACTTGGCTGTTGCGTCTTGACGATCCTGAATCGCACCAGAACGCCATCCTTGGGAATACAACACCGCGAATCAACACAACTATTGCGCCCTCAAAATCTTGAATCCTTCCAGCATGGAATTTCTCGTACGCTGATCATGGGAATATGTGAAACTCTTGCAAGGTTTAAAACGAATGTGCGCGTGCTCAACCGAGAGCCACATTTTGAAAAGGAACTGCTCTCAATCCGTGAATCTCTTGCAATGCTTTAACAAGAATGTGCGCGGCGCTGAGGCGAGAGCCACATGTTGAAAACGACCCGCCCTCAATCCGCGATGCTCTTGCAACGTGTTTAAACAAATGTGCGCGGCGCTAAGGCGAGAGCCACATTTTGAAAACCGCCCGCCCTCCATTTGTGAAACGGTTGTCAGTGTTTAAGCTTCAGGGCCACAAATGGTGAGGACGTCTCAGGCAAAACGCCCGGACCGCCCTGACAAATGGCCTCGGGGTGCGACAATGAGACAATTTTTATAAGGAGCAGGAGTGGAGGAGGAGGAGGAGGAGGAGGAGGAAGAGGAGGAGGAGGAGGAGGAGGAGGAAGAGGAGGCGGAGAGGAGGAGGAGGAGGCGGAGGCGGGCGGAGGCGGAGGGGGAGGAGGAGGAGGAGGAGGAGGGAGGAGGAGGAGGAGGAGGAGGAGGAGGAGGAGAGGAGGAGGAGGATGAGGAGGAGGGGGGCGGAGGGAGGAGGAGGAGAGAAGGAGGAGGTGGAGGAGGAGGAGGAGGAGGAGGAGGAGTGGAAGGAGGACGAGGGGGAGGAGGTGTGCCGTCAGCGCTTCAGCGCCTCAAGAGGAGGCGGGGGAGGGGGAACCGAAGATGAAAAGGGAAAGGAGGGGGAGAAGGAGGACAAATGTTCCAACCCGATGATGGCAACGCCCTCCTAATCTGCCTCCTCCACCGCTCCCTTCTTCCCTCTCGGGTTCCTCCTCGGCCTCTTCCTCGAACTCGCCTCCTCCCCCTCTCTCATATTCCTCGTCCTCTCCTCCTCTCCTCCTTTCCTCCCCACCTCCCCCTCCTCCTCCCCCTCCCCCTCCTCCTCCTCCTCCTCCTCCTCCTCCTCCTCCTCCTCCTCCTCCTCCTCCTCCTCCTCGTCAAAACCCTGGGCCCCTTCCTCCCAACACTTCTCCACTTTGTCTTCCTCCCCCCCGTTCCTGCACCTCCTCCTCCTCCTCCTCCTGTGCAAGTGCGTTCTCCTCCCTCCTTCCCCTCGTGGCCGTGCCTGCCTCCTCCGCCGCCGCCGACGCCATCGCCGCCGCCGTCGGTGCCGCCACCGTCGTCGCTTCCGCCGCTGAGATCCAGCGTTGCGGAAAAGTAGAAGCATCGCAGAAAAAATCACTGCCCCAGCGCCAGAATCAACTTTTCTGCTGCGCCCTCCGAGCCACATCGACACGTTATGCGCCGGCCCGACACCAGGCGAAGACGCCCGGTATGAAAGGATTGCACCACCGTGGATCTCAGGGGCCGTCCTCGTCCTTGTCGCCGCCGCCGTCGTCGCCGCCGCCGTCCTCAGCGCCACCGCCGTCCTCGCCCTCGTCGCCGTCGACGTCGCCGCGGTCGCCTCCGCCGCCGCCAAGGGTCAGAGGCGACGATAGGGGCGAATAGCCCAGGGGAGAGCAACACATCACATGCATTCAGGGGCGCCAATGATCTATGTCTTCGACAAGGCTCCCGGGCGAATGCGTGTAATGCCCGCCCCTGGGCTGTTCGCCCTTGTCGTCGCCGCCCCAAGGGCCCCCCCGAGGCAGCACCCGCCGTCCTGCAGGTCGTCCGGCGGCTGCCACGTCGGCGCCGGCGACACCCTGCGCAGACGGAGGCCGCCGAGGGAAGAGCGCGAGCGGGCCGGGCCCCAGAAGGCCAACGAAACGATCTAGGCGCTCGAGATGGGTACGGACAAAAGTGGGCACGATGCCGAACAACAAGCAATGTCCAAGACCACCAGCGGCCGCTGTTGCGCAGGCGGCTTCTTGTCTTCAGGGAGCAACGTCCGCGGCGGCGCGGACAGCGAGTCCTGTTCAAAATGAGCAGGAACTGCTGTTGGGCATTGTACCCCTTCTTTCCGTGCCCATTCCGATCGTCCCGATACGATTCCAGACCGCCTCGCATCGCAAAAGAAATCACGACAGGCGTTCATTTTTGCTGCTTTCGGCATCCAGGGGCACCTCACCGGCCCTCGGGGCCGTCAGGAAACGACTCAGGAGCAAAAGTCTGTCCCTGGGAAGGGGTCCAGACTTCTGGGGGTCACGTCATGGAAAAAGCATGATATTTGGGACCTGGGATTCCTTCAGCTGGCAGTTTTCTCATCCTCTTCTGGCCTCCTGAGAAGTGCTTTCGTCGCTGCGATTGGATTCGGCGCGAAATCCTGGTCAGAACGCACCCCAACAGAGGTCTGGGGAGTAGCAGTATCGGCATCAGCCCAGAGCGCCGACGATATGATGTTGCAGCTTGGCGGCTTCGCATCGATCTCGGCCCCTGGGAGCTGGTTTCGGGCATTGTATATATCAAGTGTTAGCCAGAATGGGCACCAAAGAGCGCGTGTTCTAGCAATCCGTGATGTGCAATCGATGTAAGGGACTATATGTTGTTCAATCGAAGTGGAGGAACATGTGCGGTGAAGTCAACGTGCTGCAATCGGCTTTCACCAACGATTTGACACTTCCCATGCCCTTGCATACATCCCACCCACCCGCAACTTGGTCTGCAAAGACAATGCGACGGTGATTGCGATGAATGCTTAGCGTTGGGTGTTGCATCTGCGCGGCCGCGCTAGCCCGCCAATGGTCCCGGCGGTAACCTGGTTGACGGTTTACCGCCGGCTCCCAGTACCTCGTAGAGCTCTTCGTTATCGATGAGCTAGAGGAATTCCGGCGCGGGGTGGAGCTAGTACCTCGTAGAGCTCTTCAGCAAAGAGCTAAGAGGAATTCGGGCGCAGAGTGGAGCTAGTTGGCCGGCCCACCAAAAGAGAGGATGTGGTAACCTGGGGTCGTTTTTTTCACTTTATGCAAAATTTTGAAATTCGTTTTAATAACCGGTATTTTTCTCACGTGTAGTAGGTTATGCCGCGTCTGCGAGTTAAATTCGCGGGCTGTAGACGGTGGCGATGACGACGGCAAGGCCAATGACGGCGCCGATGTTGATCACGCCCACCGATAACGATGACAATGTCCTCGCGACGGCGATGAAGGTTGTTGAAGGTTTTCTAAAAGGTGTTCTACATGCGCGCGCGGCCGACGCGCGCGAGTGGCCCGCGTGGTATTACTTGAAACGGATCGTGCTCCCCCCAAACACGCGCGCGACGGCGTTCGAATTAGTTCGACACGCGGCGCGCGAGGCCCGCTTGGCAGAATGCGATGAACAGGTTGAACGACCGGTGTTTCTAATTTAATTACCCCAGTGCGACCCTACCTAGAAGTTGGAGCCCCCAGGAAAGCAGCATTAGTTGCTATGCTATGCTATGCTATGCCATGCTATGCTGCGCTATGCTATGCTATGCTATGCTATGCTATGCTGCGCTATGCTATGCTATGCTATGCTATGCTCTGCTCTGCTATGCTATGCTAAGCTATGCTATGTCATACTGGTGAGTCGACTACCCGCGAGAAACTGGTTATTCGATTACCCGCGTGGTGTCTGGGCGACCTAGGATCAACATGGCCGCCTTCTTTCCACCGACCTGCTATGCTGTGCTGTGCTGTGCTGTGCTGCGCTATGCTATGATATGCTATGCTATGCTATGCTGCGCTATGCTATGCTATGCTGGGCTATGCTATGATATGCTGTGCTGCGCTATACTATGCTACGGTATGCTATGCTATGCCGTGCTCTGCTATGCTAAAGGTCAGCCAAGCTAAGATAAGCTAGGCTAAGATAAACCTGAGCTAAGATGAAGCCCAGCTGAGCTAATATGAAATAGGCTAAGCCAAGGTGAGATAAGCAACGCTAAGCTAAGGGGACGTAACTGGGGGAACCGCGGGGCGGATGCCGGGGGAACCGCCCGGGGCGTTTTCCACTGCCCGGCCCCTTTAAGCAAAGAGGGTAAGAACCCTTCTAGGCAGAGCCTAGGTCGGGAAAAATTCGCAAGAGCAAGAACGGAGGATTGTTTGCAAAACTGATGTTGCAACACCACGTGCTTAAATATATGTTCGGGACACTCGTTGTTGAAATCCAGTCGAAACCGAGAGTTGTTCGCGCGCGAGCACTGCGTGCCATCTTGCACAAGGGAATATTGCGACATCGCGCGCGCAAGGGCGTTCGAACGATGTCTTCACGCGCGAGCGAGCGAAAAACCCGTGCGGCAACACTTTATGATAATGTTGCAAAACCAGCTGGTTCCCCAACTAATTCGCAAGAGAGCGGGCGCAGGTTTTGATTGAGAGCCCTCGTTGCGAAATCATATGTTTGCATATGTTTTCGTAACTCTCGATTTTGACATCGTTGCGAAACCTAAGATTAAAAACAAAAAGAAAAACTCCCGCATGCGCGCGCGACGACGCGCGCGTGTGCACTTCGTCCCGTGTCGTAAAGCAAAAAAATCGATTCTTGGAAACTGATAGTTGTTGACGAACGATTGCGCGCGCACAAGATGTTTTGCAAAGGATGAAGGGAGGGAGCCGATGCCGGCCAGCCTGGGATGGCATGAGTTCATTTCGGATGGACGATGGGGCTGAATCATCTGAACTTGCAATACGGAAAATGCAGCTTTCGCCC
>CAUYUJ010008878.1:12500-17500 GCA_963575745.1 Prorocentrum cordatum | reverse complement strand
CTGGCTTGGCGTGCAGGCCTGCCAGCGCTCGCGCCACGCGGGGGGCTCGGGCCAAGGTCGCGAGCCCACGGCTGGCCCTCGCCAAGGCGCCAAGGTCGCAGGCGCACCGCCTCGAATCCCTCTGCGCTTCAGGTGCAGGTGGATCTCTAGGTCCCTCCCGACGGGGTGGGCCGCCGCCACGAAAATCGCGCCGCTGGCGGGGTCGCCCCGGAGGATGCCCGAGCGCGCGGCGTGGAGCACTGCGCGGGAGCGCGAGGCCGCCAGGGTCGCGACGCCGTCGTAGTTTGCACTCGGCGCGTCCAGGAGCCCGCGCGGCGTCGCCATGGCGCGCGGCGCTGCGAAGAGCCAGCCATGCTCGACGCTCGGGAGGGACTGGCCCCGGTCGAAGGAGACGAGGAAGGGGAAGTCGTCGCCCTTCGCCGTCGTAGATGCGACGCGCGCCCGCGCGTCGAGCTCGACAATGTCGTTGCAGAAATTGCAGCCTCGGAGGAAGCCTCGCTGCGTGCCGGCGCAGCGCGTCTCCGCGGCCTTCTTCATGCGCGCGTTGAAGGCCCTCTCCGGGGCGGCGGAGAACCGGGCCGTCGTCTCGGGGGCGTTTGGCAGGGAAAACGCCCGCGGAGATGTCCCAGACCTGGCGCGCGGGGAGGCCGCCCAGCTGCCGCTCCATCGCGGCCGCCAGGGCCTGGGCCCCGCAGGCGGAGGCGAGCAAAGCCTCGGGGCCCAGGCCGCCTGGGCCAGGCGCCGCCGCGCGCGCGCTCCGCGGAGGGCGAGGTCGACGATGGCGCGCGCGGACAGCGGCGGCAGGGGGGCCCATGCCCCGCATGCCGGGGCGCTTCAGGCAACTAGCCCGCCTGGACCCCGAGCACGAGCGCCGCCTGCCAGGGCGGCGCGCTGTCGAGCGGCGCGAGGGCCCCGCCCCTGAAGGCCGCGGGCGCCAGAGACTGCTCGCGGAGCCCGGCGCCGGCGAGCTGCCGCCGCGCGCGCGTCGCCCCCGAAGACGCCGCGCCAGTGATCCGCTGGGGCCCGCTGGGCGCCCGTCTCGCCCCGACGGCGGCGCCGCCGGGGAGCTCGATGCCGCCCGGGAAGCGCCGCGCGGAAGTCGGCGCCCAGAGGGCCACGCGGCGGCGGAGGGCGCGCTGCTGCTGAGCGAGGGCCGCCGCCAGCTGCCCCCGGGCCTGGCGGCGCCGCGCCAGCCGGTTGCGCCGCGCAAGCTCTTCGGGTCGAAGGCGATGCACTCGTCGTCAAGCAGGCCCAGGATCGGGGCAGATCTCAATCACCTGCTTCGCCCGCGCGCGGTTGGGGAGGAGGGTCTCGGCGAGCTTCAGGTCTCGCCGCCGCGCAGTGCGTCCGAGCGGCCGCCGCGGCAAAGCCGTTGGAGCCTTCTACACGGGCCCCCCCTCCGCGGGGCGCGTCTCTAGTAGCCGCCGCCGCAGCTCGGGCGAGCTTCGCGCAGTAGCGGGCGCGGTGAGGCGGGGGCGGCGCCTGCAGAAGGATCTGGGACTCATGTTCAGCTACCACCCCGGTGAACTTCGGGTTGTCGGCGGCGTAGCTGGGGGCCGGGTTGGTCGCGCCAGCGGCGGGTCGCCTCTTGCGCGGCCTGGGGGCCCATGAGAGCGAGAACGTCGCGTGGTTCGATGTGTCCTCGAGGCGAAGCTCGCGCCGTTCTCCGCGCGCCCGGCCGCGTCGATGCGTCTGCGCGATCAGCCAGCGGGGAGTCCCAATCCACATCTTGTCAATCGGCGCGGCACTCTGGCGGCCTGGGTGCCAGCGCGCGGGCTTGCATGGGGCCGTCTCTGCCGCCTCGGCGCGGGCGCGATTCCTGGCTCTGCCCCAGGGGTGGAGGGCGGCGCGCGGGCCGCCGCCAGGCGCCAGGGAGTCCTCCATCTCGACGTTCTCTCCGTGGTTGAAGTCGCCCGAGACTATGGCGAAGCGCCGCTGAGGCTCCATCGCCATGGCGCGGAGGTCCCGCTCAATGGCTGCCGCCGCGACCGCCACTTGCTCGCGCGATAGGTCGCGGTCGTGGATGTCCCAGTGCATCATGACGCAGCTCTCACGCGGGCGCGAGGCGGCGGCGGCTTTGACGCGCAGGGCCCTCCCCGCCACGAGTGCCGAGGGGGGAAGGGGAGGCCGCGGCGCTCCATGGAAGGGGGAGATTGCGGCGACGCCGCCGAGAGACTCGCTGGCCCCGTTGCCGAAGCAAGCGAACATCTGGCACTCGAGCCCCGCTCGGTCGAGCAGCATCTGCAGGCGCGCGGCCCACCTGCGGGCCTCTTGCATGCCGATCGCGGCCCCAGCACGGACGGAGCGTCGATGCAAGGTAGTCGCTCTTCCGAGCCGCCACGCCCGCCCAGCGATGAAAGAATCCCCTCGTACTCCACGTGGCGAATGCGAGCCCCGCGCTCGACGGGGCGGCGAAGAGCTTGACGAAGGTGGTAAAGGCTCCGATCTTCAGGTTGCGGCGCAAGCACCGCCTCCACTGTCGGTGCAAGGCCCAGCCGCCGTAGCCCGATTGCCCGGGGCGCGGCGGGCGACCGCGCGACTTGCGGGGCGGCGGCGGGGCAGGCGACAGAGACTCGGAGGAAGGCCTTCCAGGATGAAGTGAGCGCGTGCCCCTGCTTGTCGATGAAGATGCGTTTGGATGGGTCAACCTGGCGCCCCGGCGCCGTGGCCAACCGCTTGAGGAGGAGCTCGTGGGTAACCTGCTTGCGGCTCTGGTCGGCCCCCACGTAGGCTTCGACGGTATGCCCGTCAGGCGTGATGGCCTGTGGCTTTCGCCATTCCCCTCGCCCCAGTCGCATGCATCCCAGGACTCTGTCGGCGCGGCGGGCTCCCGGCTCATGGGGGGCCCCCGAAGCGGATGGCGCAGCGCTTGCCGATGGGGCTTCGCGTCGACCACGCAGGCGTCGCCCTACCGGCCCGCGTCGGAGAGGAAGGGGGCGATGGCCTGCATGAAGGCCGCTTGCGGGAGCTCCTCATTGCAATTGAGGACGACCGCCGCCATATCGGGGGGTCTGTCCGACAGTCAGGTCCAGCAGGGGCGGGGAGCGGCTCCGTCTTGACCAGGAGACCCATCTCCTCGCGGAGTTTGGCGATGTCGGCGCGCAGTTGCTGTTCCAACTGCTGCTGTTGCTGTTCAACACCCTGCGCGCGGACCTCAATGGCGCCGACCCGCGCCTCCATGATGCCCTGGATCTGGGCGAACCGCGACGAGAGCGTGGCGTCGACACTGGAGACCGCGGCGCTGGTGACGGCGGAGGCGATGGCGGCCTGCACCTGATGAAGAATGGCGGCGTGCGAGCTGGTGGCAGCAGTCGCCCCACCCGTCGCGTCTCTGTGCGAGCCGGGCCCGTCGGGGCCGCCGCCATCGTCGAGGTAGGTCCGCCACGGGTCGCCCCCGGCAGCGGCGGCATGGGGCGTGCCTGCACCGTCGGCGACGCGGGCCCCCGCCGCTTCGCCAGGTGTGGCGGTCCCACCCACTGGCGTCGGGGGGGTTCGTTGCTCCTGCGTCGGGAACGCGGGGTGCAAGTCGAGGTCGAGGCCGTCGCGCTCCATCTGGAAAGCGGCGTCCGCGGCGTGGTGGCGGAGCTGCGACTCCGAGCGGGGGGAGCTGTTGGCCTCTCTCCGCGTCCTCTGGCCACGGCACCCATCGGCAGCAGGCTCCGCCTGAGCAGCACCAGAGGGGCGCCCTCCGCCACTCTGGGCCTCCTGCAAGTGTGGGGCACGGGCGCGACGTCCACATTCCCGCGAGCGGTGCGATCGACGCTTGCTCTCCGACGATGTGGACCGTGTCGAACTGGCGCTAAGGTGGCTGCCGCCGGAGTCACTGCGGTGCAGCCTGGGATGCCCACCATCAGTGCGCCCAGCGCCATCCGCAACAGCGCCAGCACGCGCAGGCCCCATCCGAGCACAGCCGCGCGCAGGAAATGGAAACACGGGTCTGCGCTGGTCCGCGGGAAGAGTCGGTGCTCCTGCCGGACACAGGAAATCTTCCTGCTCTGGCCTCGGACTATAGAGGTATCCGCTCTCTGCCCGTGGGACAAGACCATGTTGAGCCCGAATTGGCCACGGAGGAAGAGGAGGACGAGGAGGAGGAGGACGAGGAGGAGGAGGAGGAGGAGGAGGAGGGGGAGGAGGAGGGCGAGGAGGAGGAGGAGGAGGAGGAGGACGAGGAGGAGGAGGAGGAGGACGGACGAGGGGAGGGAGGAGGGAGAAGCAATGGCTCGGAATCCCGACAGATCGGCGACGGGCCCCCCCTGGCAGATCGGCGAGAGGTCCCCGGCAGCAAAAGCACATGCTCCTGGCAATGCTGGAGGAGGAGGCGGAGGAGGAGGAGAGAGGAGCAGGAGGAGAGGAGGAGGAGGAGGGAGGGAGGAGCAGGAGGAGGAGGAGGAGGAAAGGAGGAGGAGGAAGAGGAGGAGGCGGAGGAGGAGGAGGCGGAACGGGAGGACCCCGGCCCCGATCGGCGAGGCACGGGCGATGGGGGGCCGACGCGTCTTTCCCCCCCCCCCCTCGGCGTTTTTCTGGCCTTGGGATGCCTACCGCCGCCGCGAACCGTTGTCTCGGAGGCGCAGCGGCGCCTCCGAGAGAACGCTTCGCGGCGTTGTTCTAGCCTCGGCGTTGTTCTAGCCTCGGCGTTTTTTCTCGCCTGCGCGGCGCAGCTGCGCCTCCGCGAGCGCGGTCGCGGTGTGCCCGGATCGCCCCGAGCGGCCGCTGAAGAGCCGAGGCACGGCTCGAAGACCAGCTTCGGGGGCGACGACGGGTGCGGCCTCGAGTGGCTGACGCCCGACAGGTGTGTGTTCTGCCCGCGGCCCCGGGGAGGCTCCGAAGGCTTCGCACGGGGCTGGCTTCCCACCCCAGATGAGTTCTCGGCGACCCTATAGGGTCCGATGGTCGCCCCCGCGGGGCCGAAAGGAGGAGAAAAACTGGTGGGGCTGAACAAAATTCGGGGGCGCGCAAGCATGCATGAGCGATCCATGGATTTGGCGCGCGGTCGCCAAATC
>CAUYUJ010008878.1:0-2500 GCA_963575745.1 Prorocentrum cordatum | reverse complement strand
GGCCCACCGATGAGCAATATCGGCGCACCCCTCACACGGATCGTAGACCTCGCCACATTTGGATCGCCGCCCGACGCTGAAGTTCGGCACACCTTTCACATGGATCGTGGCCCTGGCCCAATGTGGAGCGCTGCCGACGGCCCACCGACGCCCAAGGCCGGAACACCCCTCACGAGGATCGTGGCCCTCTGGTCCACTTGAGAGTGGGTTTTCATAAGGACGTCGTTCTGGTTGTATTCGGGAAGGCATTTTGGTTTTATTCGTTTCTGGTTCGTGATAGTTAGGATGGGGAGGAGGAGGAGGAGGAGGAGGAGGAGGAGGAGGAGGAGGAGGAGGGAGGAGGGGAGGAGGGAGGGAGGAGGAGGAGGAGGAGGAAGGAGGAGTGAGGAGGAGAGGGGAGGAGGAGCGAGGAGGAGGGGGAGGAGGGAGGAGGAGGAGGGAGGAGGAGGAGGAGGAAAAGGAGGAGAGAGGAGGAGGAGGAGGCGGCAGGAGGAGGAGGAGGGGAGGAGGAGGAGGAGGAGGAGGGGAGGAGGAGGAGGAGGAGGAGGAGGAGGAGGAGGAGGAGGAGGGGAGGAGGAGGATGGAGGAGGCGGAGAGAGGAGGAGGAGGAGGCGGAGGAGGAGAGGAGGAGGAGGCGAAGGAGAGGAGGAAGAGAGGAGGAGGAGGACGAGGAGGGTGAGGAGGAGGAAGAGGAGGGGGAGGAGGGAGGAGCAGGGGGAGGAGGAGGAGGAAGAGGAGGAGGAGGCAGGAAGAGGAGGAGGAGGAGGGGAGGCAGGAGGAGGAGGAAGAGGAGGAGGAGGAGGAGGAGGAGGAGGTGGGGGACAGGCAGGAGGAGGAGGGGGCAGGAGGAGGAGGAGGAGGAGGAGGAGGAGGAGGAGGAAGAGGAGGGGGAGGAGGAGGAGGAGGAGGGGGAGGAGGAGAATGAGGAAGAGGAAAGCAAGCAGGAAAAGAGGAACGCTGTTTTCTCGTTTTCCACAATGGGTTTGCGAACCTCACCTTCGTGTACTATTGGCTCTATAGCCCCTGTACTGTTTTCTTACGAGCGAACGGCGAAATTGTGGTTTTCCGAACCCTTTTCTTCGTGTACTATTGGAATCAGTGGGCTTCCAAACCTCATCTTCGTGTACTATTAGCTCTATAGCCCCTGTATTGTTTTCCCATCAGCGAATGGCGAAATTGTGGGTTTCCGAACTCCTGCTTCGTGTACGATTAAACTCAGACTATTCTATCCTATTATATTTGGTTTTAAGTGATTGTGTGGAACCGAACCCGAACCCGAACCCGAACCCGAACCCTTACCCTTACTCTTACCCTTACCCTTACCCATTCATTCTTAGTAGACACGAAGGTGAGGTTTGACCCTAGTAGTAGTAGTAGTAGTAGTAGTAGTAGTAGTAGTAGTAGTAGTAGTAGTAGTAGTAGTAGTAGTAGTAGTAGTAGTAGTAGTAGTAGTAGTAGTAGTAGTAGTAGTAGTAGTAGTAGTAGTAGTAGTAGTAGTAGTAGTAGTGGTAGTAGTAGTAGTAGTAGTAGTAGTAGTAGTAGTAGTAGCAGCAGTAGTAGTAGTAGTAGTAGTAGTAGTAGTAGTAGTAGTAAGTAGTTAGTAGTTAGTACTTAGTAGGATTAGGAAGTAGGAATTAGGAGTTAGGAGTTAGGAGTAGGAGTAGGAGTAGGAGTAGGAGTCAAGCTAGCCAGCTCGAGCGAGTCAAGCATGGCATGCCCAGTCCCACCCGCCCTCCCACAACATAAGAAGCAAAGCTGCCACAACTGGGGACCGAAGTCACACCGGCCAGCCGGTTTGGTACAGCTGATGCGGCCGCGATGGCGGTTGCCGACGGGAACTGGCGAGCGCATGTTGAATGCCGCGCACGCATTGCCAGACGAGTCGAGAATGGCCCGGTACACCGCAGGAAGCCAGAGGTGGCCGGAGGAAGCCCGACGGTCTGACAGGACACCCCAAAGCATTTTTGTGAAAAAGCATTGGGTTTTTCATGTTTTTATGTTGAAATGCTTGCAAACACACGGTGTTCGGTAGGATACTGACATGAACGCGCGAGTGTGCTCTTTGTGGTATTTTTTGCACAGGATTCGCGGCCTGGGTGCATGACAGAGCATCGCGAGTGCACCGCGCGATGACGTGAAATCGCTGGATTCGACCGAATTCTTAAGATTCCTATGGTTTTCCTATGATTTCAGCAAGAGAGCCCGGGCGGGAAATTTGTACAATTTTTGTGAAAAAGCATTTGGTTTTTGATGTTTTTTATGTTGAAATGCTTGCAAACACACGGTGTTCGGTAGGATTCTGACATGAACGCGCGCGTGTGCTCTTTGTGGTATTTTTTGCAATGGATTATCGCCGTGGACGACAGGACGCCCATGTCGAGAGGAAAAAATAAGAAACATGTTGATTTTGTATTGTTTTTTACAGGTTAGGATGGGACCACCCGGATGCGGCCCCTAATGGCCGGCCTGAGGGGGGAGTAGGAGTATATTCTAATAAGGA
>CAUYUJ010008877.1:0-37548 GCA_963575745.1 Prorocentrum cordatum | reverse complement strand
CTCCTCCTCCTCCTCCTCCTCCTCCTCCTCGTCCACCGCTTTCCCCCCCCCCCCCTCCCGCCTCAGGGGCAACTCCTTGGCGGGAACAGGCTCAGGGGGGAACGCATCGGCGCCTGGCCGCCCATTCATCGGCGCCGGGGGCCTGATCACCCACCCCGTCCAGGACCGTGCTGATTCGCTATCGGCGGCGCATCGCCGATCTATCCGCGCTGCATCGCCAGTTCCAGAGCGATGGTTCCCCACTTGGGCTGGCCCGCCCCTAACTCTCCCCCCCCCTCCCTCCCCTCGTCCTCGTCCTCGTCGTCGCCGTCGTCGTTGTCGTCGTCGTCGCCGTCGCTGGCGCCGTCGCCGTCGCCGTCGCTGTCGCCGTCGCCGTCGCCGTCGCTGTCGCCGTCGCCGTCGGCGGCGTCGTCGCCTCCGTCGTGCGCCGCTCTCTGTCCGCCCTCGAAGGAGGGGGCCATTCCTGGCCTGCCGGTGGGCTACCGCGTGCGCAGCGTGATCCGGACGCGGGGGAGCGAGACGATTTTGGGAGTTGCGTCATGGCGTAACGGAGAGGCAACGATTGGGGGGCAGTGATCGGCGACGAGCATGGGGAAGGGGGAAGGAGAAGGGGCGGGCCTTCTCTCGGAAGTCCCCCACCCTTCTGAGAAGTTTTCTGAGCCTTCCCGGAGGACACAAAAGCCTCTCAGAAGACGCGAGGGCTTCTGAGAAGTCCCACCGCCTTCTGAGAAGGCCTTCTCCGTCTCACTTCTCCGCCTCGCTCGCCGCCGAAGCGAGGGCTTCAGAAAACGGGCCTTGTAGGGCCCCAAGAGGGGCAGTCGAGGGCCCGAAAAGTGCACCTCCCTCACCCCCCCATGTATCGCCCCCCTGTTACTTCGCGCCCAACGATCGCTCGCTGGTGAGGGCAAAGACGGACGGGGCTAGGACGAGGATAAATCCGTTCCAGCGCATTCCGTCACGCTCTCAGAGCGTTCCGGAACGCTCCGAGAAGGCCGCGGCGCCCGAAACATTTTCCAGAGCCGCCGGAGGTCAGGGATTCTCGATGTATCCTCACCCGACTTGATCTTCGTCCTGGCTTCGTATTGGCGATCGCTCGTTGGCGAGGGCAGAGCGGGAGGGGGAGGAGGGGGGATGACCATGAGGACGGCGAGCAAGAGGAGGGTGGCGAGGAAAGGGCGGAGGAGGAGGAGGAGGGGAGATGGGAAGGAAGGAGGAGGAGGAGGGGGAGGAGGAGGGGTAAGAGGAGTGAGGGGGGAGGGGGCGAGCTAGGTGCGCTCGCGTCTATCTGACGTCCTACCCTCCCGCTCATCCCTTACCATGGCTCAGATCTCCTCTCTATTCGCACAATCGGATGTCGTAGCATGTCATAGCATTACATGGCATAGCATGGTGTTGAAGACCAACGCGTAGCATGACATAGCATGGTGTGGCAACGCCCCAAAGTGTGGGGGGGCTTCTGCGGCTGCAAAAATCAACGGAATGACGCCGAATGTGTAATCACTTCCGATGGTTTTTTCGGGAGGCCATTTTCTAGATTTTGTGGCCTGTCTGGAAAGACCGAAAACCATGCCGTGGCATGGCACTGGAAAGAATGACGCCAGCCATGCAGCTGGAGCACGATTCGGGACGAGCGGAAGCGCGGAAGTGAGGCCAGCGCTGCAGCGGGAGCACGATGCGGAACGAGCCAAAGCCCGAAAATGAGGCCAGCGCCGCAGCGGGAGCAACATGTTGAAAAAAAAAAAAAAAAAAAAAAAAAAAAAAAAAAAAAAAACGTCCCAGGAATCTTGTTTGTAAAGAACCGTACGCGGAGGGGGGCCCGATATTCCCGGATGTAATCAGGGAAGAGAGGAGAGTAGTATTCAAAGTGTGTGATTGTACAGGGAAGGGCGAAGAGGGAACCAGGGGGAAGGAGAGGGGGGAGGAGAAGGAGGAAGAGGAGGAGGAAGAGGAGGACGAGGAGGAGGAGGATGAGGACGAGGACGAGGACGACGAGGAGGAGGAGGAGGAGGAGGAGGTGGTGGTGGTGGTGGTCACTGCATAAGGGAAACAGAATCCCGAGCAGAGCAACACGCACCACGACCACGACGACGCCGACGACGACGACGACGGAGACGAGGCGCGATTACGATCCGCACCGAAGCACGGATTTAGGAAAGGGCCCACCCTGCAGGTTCGGTTAAACAGCACATCGTTGAGCGGTGCTGCAGCCTCCCTTGAGCACAGGCCCCCCCAGAGCATCAGCCAGACAAGTCGGGTTTGCACCCTCATGCCTTGCTGGACTCTGGGCGCGTTTCGGCACCCGCTCCCCCAACCTCGTCAGGGCCACCGACAAGGGAGAGGGCGGCGGTGGCCGACGCGTCCCCGAGCTAAGAAGCTCAAAGCACCGCGGCTCAGAGAGCCGGGAAGACGGACAGACAGACGGACGGACGGACAGCCAGGCGGCGCGCAATGCCTGGCAGGCCAAGTGGGTGGTCACTGCATAAGGGAAACAGAATCCCGAGCAGAGCAACACGCACCACGACCACGACGACGCCCACGACGACGACGACGGAGACGAGGCGCGCTTACGATCCGCACCGAAGCACGGATTTGGGAAAGGGCCCACCCTGCAGGTTCGGTTAAACAGCACATCGTTGAGCGGTGCTGCAGCCTCCCTTGAGCACAGGCCCCCCCAGAGCATCAGCCAGACAAGTCGGGTTTGCACCCTCATGCCTTGCTGGACTCTGGGCGCGTTTCGGCACCCTCTCCCCCAACCTCGTCAGGGCCACCGACAAGGGAGAGAGCGGCGGTGGCCGACGCGTCCCCGAGCTAAGAAACTCAAAGCGCCGCGGCCCAGAGAGCCGGGAAGGCAGACAGACAGACGGACGGACGGACAGCCAGGCGGCGTGCAATGCCTGGCAAGCCAAGTGGGTGGTCACTGCATAAGGGAAACAGAATCCCGAGCAGAGCAACACGCACCACGACCACGACGATGCCGACGACGACGACGACGACGGAGACGAGGCGCGCTTATGATCCGCACCGAAGCACGGATTTGGGAAAGGGCCCACCTTGCAGGTTCGGTTAAACAGCACATCGTTGAGCGGTGCTGCAGCCTCCCTTGGGAGGAGGAGGAGGAGGAGAAGGAGGAGGAGGAGGAGGAGGAGGAGGAGGAGGGAGGAGGAGGAGGAGGAGGAGGTTGAGGGGGGGGGGAGGGCGAGGCGAGGGAAAGAGGGAGGGAGGAGAGGGAAAGACAGGGAAGGAGGGGGGGGGAGGAGGAGGAGGAGGAAGGATGAGGAGGAAGAGGAGGAGGAGAAGGAGGAGGAGGAAGGAGGGAAGAGGAGGAGGAGAAGGAGGAGGAGGAGAAGAGGAGGAGGAGAGGAGGAAAGGAGGAGGGGAGAAGAAGGAGGAAGAGGAGGAGGAGGAGGAGGAGGAGGGGAAGGAGAAGAAGGAGGAGGAGGAGAGAAGGAGGAGCAAGGGAGGGGAGGGGGAGGGGAAAGGGGGAGGGGAAAAGAGGGAAGGGAGGAGAGGGAAAGGAGGGAAGGAGGAGGAAGGAGGAGAGGAGGAGGAGGAGGAGGAGGGAGGAGGAGGGAGGAGGAGGAGGAGGAGGAGGAGCAGGCGGAGGAGAAGGAGGAAGAGGAGGAGGAGGGGGAGGAGGAGCAGGAGTAGGAGGAGGGGGAGAAGAAGGGGGAGGGGGAGGGGGAGGGGGAGGGGGGAGGGATGGGAGGAGAGGGAAAGAGAGGGAAGGAGGTGGAGGAGGAGGCGGAGGAGGAGGAGGAGGGTCCTCGTCCTTGGTCGCCCCTCGATGCCCTGTGCCGCCCGACAGGATGGAGGACTCGGACAAGTGGGCGCGCTACATGCGCAGGGTCCGCAAGATCCGGAGCAACCGCGCGAGGGAGATGCCGCTGCCCGTCGTCAGCCCCCCCGTGCTCACCAAGGACGTGGCGAGCTGCTCCGGCAGCTTCCAGCCGCTCGACGCCGGAGTGAACGAGTGCTATCCGAGACGCCCCGCGGCCGCCGCCCCCCTCGGGCCGGACGAAAGGGGGGGAGTGGGAAGGGGGGGGGTCGAAATTTGCTGCATGCAGCTGGTTTCGGCCCCACCGAGGGGCCCATTCCGCGATGCATGGCCGCTTCTTGGCGCCGGGAGGCGCCAGGAAAATCAGCTGCGTGAGCTGATTCTCACCCCCCCCCCTTTGCTGTCCCCCCCTTTCGCCCGACCCGGCCCCCCAGTTAAAACAGGGCTAGGATCGGGGCAAATCGCTCCAGAGCGTTCCGGAACGCTCTGGAGCGGCCGCGGCGCCCAATACATCCTCCAAACCCGCCGATTCTCACAGATTTCGAGTTATCCCGATCCGGTTTTGTCCCGATCTTCGCGTCGTTTTACCAGTGTCGGTCTCGCCGCGGCCGTGGGCGACGTCGGGAGGTGCGCCCCGGCAGGCCCGCGAGGGGCCCCCCAGAAGACTGCTCGCAGGCGACGATAGGGGGCGCATAGCTCGGGGAGGGGGTTTCAACCCTCCCAGACGAGAAGTCTTAGACCCCCCTGACCATCCATGAAAGGGGCGGCCCTTTGCCCAAACCCCCCCGAACCCTCCAAGACAGCTCAAATCAGACCCCCACCAAATGTGAC
Organism: Prorocentrum cordatum; assembly: GCA_963575745.1. Taxonomy (NCBI): domain Eukaryota; class Dinophyceae; order Prorocentrales; family Prorocentraceae; genus Prorocentrum; species Prorocentrum cordatum. Next base: position 32,942 of record CAUYUJ010008877.1, on the reverse strand, counting down.
CCCCCCTACTTTATTATGGAATCCGGAGTATCCAAGGGCGCTGAAGGTCCACGTTTTCGGCGAGGATCCCTGGCGAATGCGTGCAATACCCGCCCCTGGCCTATTCGCCCCCTGTCGTTGCCTCCGAGGAGCATTGCGTGGGCGGTCGCCTGCTCGGGGGGGGGACCAAGAGAGGGCCCAAGCGGGCCCCGAGAGCACCCCGAGAGCCTCCCAGGTGGATCTTTTAGAGGCAGGCGGGTCCCAACAGAGGGTCCGACAGAAGGACCCGACGGAGAGGGTAATCATGACAGACCCGCCCCGACTGAACTGAACTGAATTGAACTGAACCGATGTTTCGTGGGCACCTTGATACGGGGCGCCAACTTCGACTGCACGCGGCCCAGCGAGGCAGAGAAGCTTGCAGGCATGGCCCAAGAGCGGGCCCAAGCGGGCCCCGAGGGAACCCCGAGAGCCTCCCAGGTGGGTCGTTTAGAGGCAAGCGGGCCCCAAGAGAGGACCCCGAGCGCCTCCCAAGCGGATCTGAGATGGCCTTTTTCGGGGCTTCTTTGAGCCCTCGTGGGCCCTCTTGGAGGCCTCTTGGCGGCTGCGGAGGCTTCCTGCAACCACTCTTGAGGGCTCGGGGGCTGCCTTGGGCCGTCGGGGACCGTTTTGGAGGCCTCTTGGGAGTTTCTTGGGGGCAACTTGGGTCGTCTTGGACGCCCTGGAGGCCGAGGAGCCAGCATGTGCAACTCACACGAAAGTTTGAAGTGTTCAGTGATTGCCCCTGGAGGCCCCCCTGGGCGTCTTCTTAGAGGCCTCCCGGGCCGTCTTAGGGGGCTTCTACGGCCGTCTTGGAGCCATCTACGGCCGTCGTGCGCCGTCGTGTGGCCATCTGAGGCCGTCTTGGGCGCGTCTTGCGGTGGGGATACGCGAGCCCCCCACCCTTTCTGGGCAGAGGCATGCGCGAGCCAATCAACCAGCAAAGCGTCGAATTGTTGGAACGCGGCATTTGCCCGCATGGGGCTCGCCGTACCCCTGACGCTTCGCGTATCCCTGCCGATCTCCGTAGCCTTGGCTCAAGCCGTCTGTCGGGCTTGTCCCCTCCGGGACAGTCTTCCACCGCTCGAGGGGGCGCCCGTACGCTGCGCCACGGGCCGCGGCTGGTCCCCTTCCGCCCCCCCCGGGCGCGCCTGCCATCGCTGCAGCTGCGCCGCCAGGCAGCACGGGCCTCAGCTGCCTCGCATGGAGGAACAGTCAGATGGCGTCAGGACAGACGAGGCAAACGCAGGGCCGACGTCAGCGGCGCCCACGTTAGCCCCCTGCCCCGCGGAGGACGGCAGCCAGATAGAGGGGAATGGAGCTCGCCATGGCGCCGCCCTGGATCCCGCCCTGATCCCAGCACCGCCCGCGCCCCCCCCCCCCCTCCCCCCGCAGGGGGGCAGACCGTGATTGCGAAGCCCCAGCGGTAGGTTCCACCCAGCCCCCTGAGGCCGAGAACGAGGCTCTCGCAGGGAACCAAGAGGCGGCAGTGAACGAAGTATCTGGAGAGAGACGATCGGAGTCCATAGAAGTTGACGGCGCTGGCCTCCCACCAGGAGAACAGGCAAGTAGGCCCCCCCTCGCAGCGACGGAGGCACCACCTCAGAGACCGCTAGGGGGAGAAGAAAGAGAGGACACAGAGCAGACAGCACTGCTCCAGAGGGCCGCCCAACCCCCCTCCTCCTCCAATTCACCAGTTACTGCGGCTTTCGGCTACGCCCCCCATCTTCCTCCTCCCCCTCAAGAACAGGATCTGAGTCCAGCGGCTCTCGGCTGCACCACCAATTCCAATCAATATTCATATGTGGCTGCGGCTTTCGGCTGCGACCCTATTCATAGTGAGAGACCGAGGAATGACGCTGGCGATTGCAGATCGCCAGAAGATCCCCTGCAGGATCGAGCCCCGCCTGCGCCTTTGGCGAGCGCGCGGGACGCCCACGACGACATAGAGGATACCCCACCCAGGGACCTGCTGGACTTGACCAGCGACGGCGGGGGGGATCCCCCACCCGACCCACCCCCTTCGCCCCCGCATGTTCCCTCCTCTGCCTTCCCGACCCCTCTGCCCCCGACGGGCCTGGGCGAAGACATTGAGATCTCCCCCGCGCCCCCTTTCCACCCGACCGGGATCGATGCTGACAACGGACAGCAGCATTGGGACGAGGTCGACCGGGAGTGGCTCCTGCGAGATCGCGAGCCCAGCGGAAGCACCCCCGACAGCGAAGCGCACCACGATTGGGAGGACCCCGACGAGATCGACAGCAGATCAGCCACCCGCGCCCGCGGTCGCCTGATCACGCCACCTCCCGGCCTCCCCCCGTCCCCGCCGCCAGGCTCAATGTCGCTCAACTCAGAAGGACAAGTGGCTGACCTTGGTCACGGAATTGATCCAGCTAACCGCAGGCCCTCCCCACAACCCAGGCGTTGCGGCACCCGCGACGCCGACGCCCCCCTCCTGGCCCCGAGGGTCGTTGACCCAAGGGGCACCATGAGAGGCGGCACACACGCGGCGCTCATGGAGCACCACGAGCCAAGGGAGGGCCCGCCGAGGGAGCCCCCCAGGCGCCCGCCCCGCAACCAGGCAATGAACAGCGGTCTTGAAAACATGGCGCATAAGCTTCTGATGGCTCCGCCACCCCCCCTGGCACGCAGCCGTCAGCGGGGGCCCCTCCACAACAGGGAGTGCCCAATGCCCACTCAGGGCAGGCCCCAGCCACGCGGTGCAAACGGAGCAGAAATCCCCCCTGCAGAGGTACACCTGCGCCTCGGCAATGTCAGAGCTTGACCTCTCCTGGTTGGCGCGGTCGATCACAGGGTCTGACCATGAGGCAAGACTCGGAGGAGTAGGTCCGGACCCAGCGCAGGCACTGGCCTTCCGTTACGCAAGCCTGACACGGGATCCTGCCATCGAAACGGAGAGCCTGGACTGCGACGAGCCAACCCAGGCTGAGATCATTGCGACGGAGAGGGAATATGATGTACTGCACCATGCTGCCCTTTACACAGACATCGGGGTGGGGGACCCGTCGGAGGGCCTCTTTCCGCCTTCCCTGCCAGGGCTCTCGAGGTGGCGCCACGGCGCAGCCCCCGACGCAACCGACACGATCCTGGCTGGGTCCGACTCAGAGCACAAAGCCAAGCTGCGCCGCTACCTTATCCACGAGCACCGACGCAACCTGACGCACTTCCCGGATCACAATGAAGTCAGGAACTGGGCGGTCAGCAGGGGACACTGGGCCGACGCAGGGGCGGGCGTCCTTTCCTCTGCGCAACATGGCACGGGGCAGGATGGCCGGGCCACCCCCGCCATCCCCGGTGCAGGGCCCCACACCCAAGGCATCACAGGGCCCATCCTCGAGGGTAGCGACACGCCCGAAGTGCCCTGGCCCATAAACAGCACATCCCACATGATAAGGTTTGGGGACTTCTTCCGCCCTGTCGACAGATGCGACTATTGCGGCTGCTGGCTTGCACGGGGCCCGCGCGGCCCCATGTGCATCGTCTGTCACAGGCCAGCCACCCCGTGGGTGCTGGCCGCGAACGGACTCCACCCCGACAGCCTCGAAGCCCCAGGACATCCTCTAGACTTACTAGGTACCTCGCTCACCTTCCAGCTGGCCAGAGTAGGGGCGCGATGCGCCCCTATCGCCAGCCACATCGGCCCCCCAGACCTCCCACCAGAGACCACCAGCTACTCCCCGTCATGGCTGATCGCAGAGTTACTCGCAGCATGGCGCCACACGACAGACATGGCGCTCGCCAGCGGGGGGGCCGCAGACGAAGCCTGGCACCCGATTGCCGTGAGGGGCGACGCAAGACTTGGAGACGAACCGATGCTCAGAGCCGCGGTGGGCGCACTCGCCAGACTGCGGCGCCCCGCAGGGATAGGCCTTGGAGGTTGTTACACGAATCCGGGACCGCATCAGGGGAATCCCCTCCTGCAGGTCGCTACGCGACTGGGTGCCTAGAGGCCTTGCTCAAACCTCCAGCGCGGCACTGCCAGCCACCCTCCCCGACTCAGCGGGCGCCAGGCCCAGGGCTCAGGACTTGAGGCCAATATACCAACAGTGCCTTGATAACCACCCCACGGAGGACTCAGCATGGCCCCGCAGAGAAATAGGAGGCAATTTTCTGGACCAAGCTCCCCTCGCCACCCCCGCGGACAGGGCCTCTATCGAGGCGCCGGACGCAAGCACCGAGGCGACAGAAGCGGCCTGCACAGCCCTTATCGCCTCCGCCTGAAGGGAGGGAAGACTCATTGCTCACCGCCTTGCGCCAGGCAGCCTCTGCGGGGAAGCGACGCGCCTCGCGATCGCGCTGCGCGCAAGGGCACGAGGGGCAGGCTCTCCCGCGACTTGCGAAGTCGACCAACAAACCACGAGGAGAGAGGGGGACGAGAACCGAACAAGCGATGGGCACCAGCCGAGTAGACGCACCCAGCTCCCCCCAGAGAGGGAGGGCAGCGCGCGCCGACTGCTACAGGAGATCTCGGAGATCCGCGCGCAGGTAGCAAGCGACAGCATCCCAAACAACATGACCTGGAGCAGGCCCCTGGCCCCGTTCATCTTCGATTCAGCCACAGAGGGGGGCCGAGCCACACTTGAGCACGTCTTTGAGGCCACCGGGATCCCTCGCTCCTTAGTGTCACACACAGCCAGGCGATGGCACTACATGGGCATCACCTCGCTAGAAGGAGCGCACCACCGCCTCGGGCTAGCAGCGGCATCCCTATTTCGCCAGACAGGAAGGGCGATCGAGGCCCCCCTTCCTGGGGGATACATCCACCCAGAACTCCAGGAGCGCACCATGAGCTGGCTTGGCCCTCTCGGACAGCTCCAAGAGGCAATCCTAACAGCAGACAGGGATGCAGTGGAACGCGGGATGCAGGCCCGAAGCGCCAGGGCGCATGCCAGGAGTGGCAACGCGGGCGCCGGAAGAACAGGAGGACGCCAACCTCCCTCCCCCGCAGAAGGAGGGGCACAGGGCACCACGACCCCCTGGCACGAAGACAACAGACAAATCCTCGGCGACGAATCAAATAGCAGCCTCAGGCCCCCCTCCCAGGCACACGGCAGAGGAGACACGCTGGACGCCCTCATTCTAGCCTTAGACGCCACGCAAAGAGACAACGAAGCCGCAGGAAGATCCAGGCAGCAGTACATCGACCGCACCTCTTTCAGTGGCGCAGAAGCGCAGTTAGTGGCAGAAGGACTGCTCAGAGAGGCCAGGTCTCAGCTTGAGCCAGGGCACTGGATATCAAGGGCCATGTGGCTGTGCCTGGCGCCGCACTACACCCCCCTCCTTCGACCAGTGCTCCAGGTGCGAGGCATGGACATCAGACCGTTCGAAGTCCTCACCAGATGGCTGCAGATAGCAGGCATACACACCCCCGACGACATCAGAGGCATACTGGGCGAGGGGGGGGAGCAGGCCCCCTGTGCCCACTCCCCGTTCAGGAACGGCCATATTCGCCTACTCCTGCGTACCACAGGTCTCAAGGCGTGCTTAACCGAGGAAAAGGCGGCCTCGACCACGCGTCTCCTCATAGAGAGCATGAGCACGTCCATCTCCAACGCCATCGATCCGCCTGGAGATGCCGAGCGAGCCCTCAGGGCTGGCGAGCCAGAACGGAGACCAGGATGGGACACAGGCGAAGACGAGCAGTCCTGCACCATCTGCGCCGGGGAGCTTAACGGGATTGCGGAAACCTGATCCTCTGTGGACACAGATTTCACAAGCACTGCCTCGACCGCTGGAGGCAGAGCCAGCCTGGACTCTTCCGACAAGGAAGAAACTCCATGCCCATTCGGTGCCCGCACTGCAGAGCTAACGACAGAGGCAGCGTCGCTGCACTCCTTCCCGGAGCTCCGCCCCCCAACAAAGCACAGGTAATGCTTCAGCTCAGGGACGGGCTCCTGGCCGCCATAAGGCCCCCCATCACATATAGAGAGCTAGCCGCTGCGGCTCAATCCCCAGCCACGGAGTTGGACTGCCTAAGACCCGACTTGGTCTCCATACGCAGACCGAACACATACATAACGGTCCGCGACATGCAAAGGATACATGAGCAGGTAACAGCTCACAGGCATCCCCCGCAGCAACCTGAAGAGATGGAGGTGGATCACGACGGCGCAGGTGCGCCCCCCAGACCGGCGAGCGAAGGAGGAACAGGAGACAACACCGCCCCAACTCCTCCCTCCAGACAGGACAGAATGCGCTCAATCCTGATGATCACCCAGTCGAGATGGGCCACCCTCCTCGCCAGATTCCCGCCAGGAGATCACAGACCGATGGGGCCCCCCATCCTTCCCCGCCCCCCTGCTCATGGCGGCCGCCAGGGAGGTCGGGGCTGAGCTAGTGATCACCCGGAGGTCACTGCTGGGCGATAGACACGCGGACAGCACGGGCATCACCCTAGCAATGACAGGCCCCAGTGCACATGAGCAGATCAAGGAGCTGGTCTGCGGCAGAGTCACTCCCGAGGAGGAACGGGGCACAACCCCCACCATCCTAATCGCGGATGCCAACGCATCCCAGTTACAAGCTGCGCTGTCGGCAGCAGGCACGGGCGATGGCCAATGTAGGATCCTCGCCCTAACCGGGCAGGGAGTCCCAACGCCAGGAGGCCCCGACCCGACTGAACTGATAGCCACAGCCAATGCCCAATGGGGCTACCGAGCAACGGGCATGATCACGCATTCGGTCCCCATAGGGAACCCGGTGATAACGGGGAAAATGGCCCCCCCTAGTGCAGTTTGTGGCGGCTCAGTTCCACATGACAGACCACCCCCAAAGAACCCAGATCCCACCATCCATCGTGGTACACTGGGGAGGCTGGGACGCAGACACCAGCGACGCCCTGCACATACTCACGCCAGAACAGCGGAACGGCGCCATATTGGCACAGATTACTAGATGGCAGCAGACCTTAGAGGGGAGCGAGCATTCAACAGTGGACGTGGAATGGGCCACCTCCATAATATCCCTGCCAAGGGACGAGACCCTCTTAAAAGCCGGGCTAGAGCCACTCTTCCACCACGTGGTTCGGTGTCGACCTGCCAGATGGACACACATGCAGGCCCCCGCAGACCCACCCCTCGAAAAACTCCAGGTCGCAGCGCAGACGGCGCTGGCAACCAACATCAATGGGAGTACCTGGAGGTCCAGTGAGGCGTCCGACTCCGTGCACACCCCCATCCCTGCCGCCGCCACGTGCCTGGCCGTTTCAGCCGCAGCGGACGCAGCGGCAGCCTTTGGATACCGAGTAGGCTTCAACGGGGGAGGACTGCTCCTCCTAAAGACCCCAGAGAGAATCGCGGCCCCGATACTGCGACACCTCAAGGACGAACTCCCCAGAGCATTCGGGTCCGCGCGCAACTCCGGGGCCCTCGGCCCACGAAGAATTCTTCTAGAAGGAAGCTGGGACGGCGGCCCCTCATTTGCCAGGCTTGCCGACCCCGAAGACGGCTTCCACCTTCGGTGGAACATAGCAGACCCAGGGCAATCCAGACGGCAGAATCTAATCGAGGCCGTCGAAGCCACTGTGGGTGCCGGAGCGGTGGAGCAAGTTACCACGGTGTACGCCTGGTTCCCTGACACAGGAGAATACAAGCACATGACACAGGTGAGAGTCAGACTCAACACCGCTGCTACCATGTCAGCCGCCTTCTGCGGGACCATTTGCATCACGGCGGGACCGCAGGTAGTCAGGATCTCCCCGGCCACCCCCTCAAGAGAGCAGACCAGGGGAGACGCAGAGATCCCCAGGGCACAAACGGAGCACATTGAGGCAATCATGGACGAGGCGGTTCGGCAGGCCCCCAGACGAGCCTTGCAGCCACAAGTACTGGAAGTCATAGCCTTCGACCGGCGAGGAGGGTAAGTCGGGCCCCCCCGCCCCAGGCCCATGCGTCCAGACCCCCTGGACCCCTCGCCACGCTACGCTGCGGATGTTCTCGGCCTCGATAGGATCATCCGGGACCAGACTGCACGCAAGGGCCTGGCCACTGCCCGAAGGAGCTGATGGCAGGGGGGGCATGACCATCATGAGGGCCCCCCCCCGGCCATACCCGAGGACTGGTTGCGCGAGGTGGGCGAAGTCGTGGACGGGCGAAACTCGACCCGCCGCGCACCCTCGGAGGACAGGGACGGCATGCGAGACTACAGCACCATACTCCACCCAGGGGAGCACCTCACAGCTGCAGTAGCAGCGGGAGGAGCCGTATGCATTACCACCTGCGGAGAGCACGGTCACCTGTACACCTCCAGCCCCATGTGGGTCACCATCGCGCTACCCGCTGAGGCCGACCTAAGATCGGCCAATCGAGGCGCCGACCGCCCACAGACCAGAGTGTCCTTGCAACTGCTACGCGGGCCAGTGCATCCCGCCAAACTAGATGCCACCCCCGCCCGCGCCCCGAACGACGCTCGAAGAGCTGGGAATTGGCATCAGCCAACCCCCCAGCGCGACCGCGCCTCCAAGAAGGCGTGCAGCCTTGGACTCCCTCCCAGGTCCAGCCCGCCCAAGGGTGCATCCCTCCCTCGCAGAAGTGCTCACACGCAGGAACCGAGTAAGAGCGGAGACAGGAGCCGCACTGGTAAGGGCGGAGAATGATGCCGTTACATGCGCACAGGGCATGCTTGGAAGGTTCCAGGCCTGCATCGACGAGCAGTGCACTCACGACTTGGCCAGAGGCATCCAGACCAGATTTGCGCTCGAACAGCGGCGCCGGGAAGAGGGCAGACCCATCCTGAGGTACAACTGGGACCTCTTCGCGGCCATATGGGCCCTCCAGCTGGCTGACCCCAGCACACTGGACAGGGACCACGTGTTTCAGCTCATCAGTGAACTTGGGATAAAAGAGGAGGTCACCAGACAGCTTCCTTTCTCACAATGGCTCTCCCCCGAACCCGATCCGACCTACACCGCCCGCCACCCGTGGCTCGAGGTTCCGGGGAGTAGAGGCGCGGATATTGACAGCGATACAACACACAGGCTGGCCCCCGGCACGGACGAGAGGCTCAGCAGACTAGACGAAAGACTATGGAGGGCTGCCCAGGAGGACAGGCTTCGGCACGATCCTGGGAGAGCACCCAGGCCGCGAAGGACACCCAGAGGCAACCGCGGTGACCCCTCAAGCGGGGCTAGGGCGCGACCTGCACGAGCAGGGCAAGAGCAGCCTCAGGTCGTGCGCAGCAGAGCCTGGGACAGATCCCCAGCAGCTGGGCGGAGCACCACTAACGGGGACCCGCAGCCCGGGGTCAGCAGCACTCCCCGACCTCAGCCTACACCCCCCCCAACGGCGCAGGCGAACACACCACAACAGCCGCGTCCGCACGACCAGGTCACTGGCCCCGCGGCGCACAACCAGCCGCGGTGCAGGAACGAGAGGAGTAGCGAGGACAACCCACCGCCTACGACATTCCCAGGGAGCGTCGTCGTGAACAGCAACCCGGCTGCGGGACCAGAAAGCGGCTCCAGCCAGGATCTTGGAGAAGAACGCAGCAACGCGGACTGCGGAGACATACGGACCCCACAGATACAGCCCCCGGCACAGCCCCCAGCAGACAGAAGGGCAGTCGGCCTGCATGAGCGACAACCTCCCTCCTGCCCACGCTCTACCCCTGCCCATGAGCCTCCGTCTCCCCAGCCGGGAGAGCAGGGTGCCGGACCTCCCCCCAGCGCCGACGCCCCAGGCCGGGAGCGGCAGGACGGTGGGCAGTTGTGACGAGGGCATTCAAGTTAACCAGGAGCCAAGGAGCACGGCACATGCAGAGGATACACCCCAAGCCTGGGCCCACAGAAGAAGGCCACCACCAGACAGTGTCCCCCGAAGCTCACCCGGTGACCCGCTGGGAAGGGGTGACTCCCCGAGAGTATGCGCGTATCTCCCGCCCTGTATGGAACGCAAGTGGAGCCACCTCCTCAACGGCGCAGCAGAGACACTCTGTTCCCTCGGCCCCCCCGCACAGTGGGAGGGCCTGGGGCGCACGGATAGAATAAGGTGGAGGACTGTGCTCAGTGCCATCGCCTGGGGCACCTCCATGCTCCAGCTCGAAAAGCAGGTCAGACAGGTTTTCACCAGTGCCTACCTATCCCACAGGTTGCTCAATCTCTTTAGGGCATATTGGGCACAGCACCCGCCGATCGGCATAAGGAACTCAGCTGGCAGAAACGCCCTGTCGAGAAACGCCGCCCTCACTGCGGACACTGCCTGTGCGCACCTACAGTCTGCAGCAGCAAGAATCCCCGGCGGCGAGGGCCCAGCATATCCCTTCCTTCCTTTAACAGACGAGGTTCTCGACAGCATCCTCTCGGCTTCCATGGGGGATTCCCTCGGCCCCGCCACCAGCAGGCTCAGAGCCGTCGATTCAACCTGGTGCAACCTCAGGGGGGGGGCGCCTCACGGCAACCCGCCCCGACGACCAGCACAAGAGGCAGAGGCAGGACAGCCCCCCAACCCCCCACAAAGGAGCCCCAGCACAGAGGATCAGCCCCAACGGGCCGAGGCCACAGGGGAAACCACAACCCAGCACCCGCAGCAGATGAGCCAGCAGAGCAGGGACGCGATGCCAACAGGCCCCACGAGACGGCACAACAGGAGTCGGAACAGAAGAATCCGACAGGCGGGCCCCATGGGGACGAGAACTCGACCCATGGCAAGACCGAGAACAACGGGACCAGAGGAGGACAGCTACCTGTCCCTGGTATCAATGTGGGAATCCCAGCCAGCAGCAACGGGACAAAGAAGACTCGGAAGGGGCCTTACGCGCACCACGACCGAGCCCCAAGGACCGGGAGAAGGGGTAAGGAGGGCAAGGCTCAGGATCAACCCCCCCGCGCCCACCGAACCCGCCGCGGCCCCCCAGCCCATAGACGTCCTCCAGCAGGTATGGACCCAGCACAGAGACCGCGACACCGGACTCTCCCCCGTCGCCCCTCCTGACCAGGTCCTGGCGGCCTATCAGGTGGCCGGGTTGGACAGCAACACTATACTGGGCACGCTTCGGTCCCTGCACGAGCAAGGCACCATCAGACTAGGGCCCGACCAGGCAGTCGACGACATCGCGGGAAGGCTTCGAATACAAGAAGCCGTCGAAAGAGACTTCACGCAGCAGGAAGGGAGGACAGCGCGAGGCGATCCTGCAGGAAGCAGCGACGGTACGAGCGAGCGCACCCCCCTCCACCTGGTGTCCCTGTTTGATGGTTGGGGAGTTGCCAGACTCGCTGTGGGCGACCTCGTCAGCAAGCTAGGAGCCAGCCACAGTTTTCAGTCGTCCTCCTTCGTGGAGCACAACAGGGCAGCTGCGGAGGCAGTGGCGCGCAGACGGGCAGCCGCTCCCGATCCTCAAGATGGAGGCCCCCCACATAACTGATAGCGGAAGACGTATGGGGCCTCTTCAGGCGCAGAGACCCCCATGACAACAGGACTCCCTGGGAGAAGCATCTCGACCCCCTGGAGCAGGGCAGCACCCTCCTGATAGTGGCAGGACCTCCCTGCAATAACCTATCGGCGGCAGGCCCGCGCGCCGGCAGGGACGGACTGGCAGGGGCCCAGTCATTCCACTTCTCTGCAGTCCCGACAGCCTGGTACCTTGCAAACAAGAGAAGGCCAGACATCACTGTCCTTGTCCTAGTGGAGAACGCGGCCCCCATGCCCTTGGCCCACCGCAAGGCCATGAGCGCGGCCATGGGGGACCTTGACCCCGAATGGGCAGTCAAAATGAACGCGGACGACCACGTGGCCAGCCCAAGGGAGAGGCTCTGGATTGGCAAGTTCCCACCCCCGGCTGACACCATAACATACAATCGCCTCCCCTGTCCCTGGGAGCCAATATGGGCTTACAGGCCAGACGGAAGGATCCCGACCTGGACGCAGTCCAGGGCTGCCCCAGGCGACCCGGATGCCATTCTCCCGAGCAGCTACCAGACTCACCTCCTGTGCCTCTTGTACAACGAAGACAGTGGCTATAGGTGGTTCCTCCGGAACCCGACTGAATTGAAACACGGTGCCAGACAGATATTCGCCGAGCGTGGAGCGGAACAGAGATTCCCAGGATGCACCGAGGGCCTGAGTCTTGTCATGGCGGGAAGGGAAAGGGAAAGCCCCGCCACGGAAGACAAGGTTAGGGCTTGGGGAAGACGGTTAGTGAAGGAGGGCAGAGCACACGGACTCAGACCCCCTAGCGCCGATGAAAGGGCGAAGGCGGTAGGCCTCGTCGGCTACTACCGCGGACTCAGGATGAGCGACAGGGCGCTCTACGACGCCGTCGGCATACACTTTGACCCACGGTGCCTGCAGCGCAGGATTGTCTCCGCGCTGCGAGCCTGGAGCGCGAGGCGCACCATGGACGCAGCCTGCGCCCCTGCCCCTACGGGCAACCAGATAGCGCAGGGATGGACAGCAGCGCGAACGCAGGCAGGCAGGCAGCGCCCGTGGGCACAGCTCAGAGACCACCCCCCTCCCAGACGACCTCGCAGAGCAGCTCCTGCGCGAAGAAGCACTCTTTCCCGGGCTAACGCGCCCCTAGACTCCACCGAGGGCCCCAGCACGCTCCATCAGGCGCTGGGGCCCCCCCCAGGCATCGTCTCGCGCCAGGGCCGCGCACCAGGGCCTGGCAACACGGCCGAAGCGCGCTCAATACAGCTCTCGAAACCCTTTCTCAACACAAGATCCTCGGACCAAGGGGCCTTTGGTCTCTCCTACACACCGGCCCTTGGAGGCAAACCACCTGGGACTTGATGTGTGGCAGCCTCACACTAGACGACGTTATGCGTGCGCTCAACGCCACCCCAGCGTGCAGTCTGCCCAGAATTTACTGTTGGAACGTAAGATATCTTCGAAGTTGCACCGCGGCCAAGAATCAAATCAAACACGCTCTGCTCACCCAAGTCACGATGAACAAGCGGATCGCCTTGATCCAAGAGACGCACTGGTCCGAGCACGAGGCAGAGGCATGGAGAACAATGTTCCCTGCGAGGACCCTCGTGGCCTCCCCCGGGTATATGGGGCCGACCGGCGGGCTGGCTGGAGGAGTTGGCATCCTCCTCCCCCACGGTACCACCCTCCTCGAACACCAGGTCATGGTCCCGGGCTGTGCAATCGCCGCAATTGTCCAACAGCACGAAAAGAGGTTTCGTGTGGTCTCGGTGTACCTCCCTCCCACCAGAAAGGAAGACACCCTCTCCGGAATCGCCACTGCTGCAGAGCAGTGGGAGCGTCTCGACACTTATTGGGGTGGGGATGTCAACCTCCAGCTCAATGAACCGAGAGACGGCGAGGTGGAGGCCTCAGCCCTGCTGAGGGACGCACTGACAAGCCCGGGCTCTGGCGCCATACACATGACTGGACCCACCAGAATCGACAAGGATAGCGAATCTCAGATCGATATGTTTGCATGTCCAGTCCGACAGATCTATGCATACGAGCCCCGAAAACTTTGGAGACTCACGCTGTCGGACCACGCCCTCATCTCCCTCGGACCACAAGGGGCAAGAAGGGCGAGAAGAGAGGACACCATGAGGGCTGCCGACCTCAGGAGCCTCCCCACTGCTGCGCACGCGGACCTTCGACAGCTCTACTCCCACCTGGAACTCACCTTTGGAGTCCCGCCCGTCAACCTCACCGGCCTCCTCCAGCCGATTGACTGGGTTAGACCGGCCTGCCCGGGCGGCTTCCCCGACTGGCACTTGGACAACGACGACGGCGACGCCTCTGTCAGCAACCTCCCCAACGCGCAGGAGGACGTTGGTGCAGGGGCGCTCGGCATTAACCTTAATTAACCCACCTGTCCTTCTTACTCTTATGAGGTTCGGGAGGCACGCCCTCTCCTCCACCCTGCAGGACTGGTGGGGGAAATGAAGGCGACACAAGCCCCGCGCCGCAACCGGCTTCCTGCTAGCCTTGGCCAGCCAGAGGGACGAGGCCACGCGTCTTGTGGGTGCCCTGGCAGCCTGGCTGTACGAATACGGTTGGGACGGACAGGACCTCTCCCCAGCCCAGGCAGCCCATTGGCTCAGAAGACGGGATGCCGAGGTCACCCAGAGAAGAGCAGCCAAGCTGTCCCCAGCGCAAAGAGGTCCCGGAGCTGAACGCTCCCCCCTGGCTACCCATTACAGGACGGGACGGGAGATATATATATATATATATATATATATATATATATATATATATAAGAAAACCCACGCCATCCTAGGGGTACGAGACCACAATGGCACCTGGCGCGACAGACCCAACCAGGTCGACAACGTCCTCTGGGACAGCCGCAGCGCGATATGGCACTCTGCCCCTCCACTCCCGGACTCCGCCAGGAGACTCCTCGATCTGTACTTTCAGCACCACCCTGGTGTCGAAGTCTCAGACAAGCCCAAACCAAACTGGTGCAGATTAGCAGCCATTGCCCTCACCCCCGGCGGAAGCGCCCCTGGGGTGGATGGCGCGCCTTACGAAGCATACCACCCGGGGGCCAGATTTGTGGCGTGCCTCATTGCCCAGGCTCGGCATGCCGCCGACCTCAACCCAGCACTCCTGGAGGCGGTGCTAGGGCCTTCAGCAGACCTGCTCGTGTGGATCGGGAAAAAGCCTGGCGCTGAAACCCCCAATGACATGAGACCGCTCCAGCTACCCACGTGCATACGCCGTCTGTTTGGAGCCTCCTTGGCTGACCTAATAGGCCCGGCTGTCGAACCGCTCCTCAGCCCGAATCAGGCAGCAAAAAGAGGAGGCCAATACGGCCCCAAAATTGCGAAAGTTACCCAGCACCTGGGATCTCCCCCCAAGACCCCCAACCGAGCCAGGCCCGGCCTGGGCTGCCCTGTTGGGTAGGCATACTGCAGCCGTCGACGCATTTGTCAACCAAGCCGCCGCCGCGGTCGGGAGCGCCCCTTGCACGGCAGTGATCTTCTGCGACCAGAACAAGGCCTTCGAGAGAATCTCACTACAATGGGCGGGGAGCCTCCTCCGGAGCTGGAAGCTCCCCCCCCCCCCCCTGGCTGCTGCAAGCACTCAACTCCCTGGTTGCCGACCGACGGGTACAGACATGCAGGGATAAATGCATGGGGCCCGAGCGGCGCCTTCTGCGATCCGTCGGGATGGGCGGCGCCGCCCCCCCCTCTGGAGCATGGGGCACGACCCCCTC
The DNA here is from genome assembly GCA_963575745.1 of Prorocentrum cordatum. Classification (NCBI taxonomy): domain Eukaryota; class Dinophyceae; order Prorocentrales; family Prorocentraceae; genus Prorocentrum; species Prorocentrum cordatum. Next base: position 17,786 of record CAUYUJ010008877.1, on the reverse strand, counting down.
ATCTCAGCGATTGCTTCCATCACAGGCGAAGACGACCCCACTTACGTTGACGACCTCGCAGCCCTCCTCAGCACTACAAAGCAGGCACTGCGCGCGGCCATCGCCCTTCCCTGCGCCGCTCGGGCAGCCAGGCTCCTGGTAGAGGCCCACCGTTGTAGAGGAATCAGGACCGCAGATTCCCCGGCCCTCAGAGCCGCGCTGGCAGAGGCACCTGTTCACTACGAACAGGACGGTGACAGCGTACTGATCCCCGGGCTCCCCAGCGTGCTCATACAGTCCCTCGAGGAAAGAAGCACATGGCAGGGCCCGCCCAACTGGCGTGCCCCTTTCCAGCGCCCCTGCTGCTGCACCTTCAAAACTGCCCTCGTCCCTGCTGGTCATCAAGAATGGTGGCGAGCCCTCATGGAGCACACCCCATTCGGAGGGTCTTCGGTGCGGGACCAGCGGCCCTACCTCGGGGCAGTTGTCGTCTCCCGAGCAGCTGAAGGCGAAGTACCCCCCCCTAATGGAGGGCTCACTAAAGGGCAGGAAGACGCCCTAAACAAAGGCACCTGGGACCGGCCCCTCCCCAAGATGAGAGACAGAGCCATGGCCCTCCACCTGGCCATAATGTCCCCCTCACGCACGGCGGCAGCCTGGAACGCATATCTTGTCTCCCCGGCTCCGTACGCTGCCCACTACGCCCTCCCCGACATCGTACAAGAACGCGAGCTACGCGTCCAGCTCAGAACCGCGCTTGGCCTGGCTGGGTCCTCCTGGGTCCCTGATTTCGTCCTCACTGGGGTGGGCATACGCTTTCAAGCGCAGGGCGCACCCCGGTGCCCGGTCGCGACAGCCCGAGCTGCGGCAGCCAGAGCACACGCTCTCAATGATTTCTGGGACCCCATTCCGGTCAGGAAACGCGCCAGGAACAGATGGAACAAATTGCTGAAGTGGGCAAGCAAGGCTGCGCGGCAGCCAGAGGTGACCCCCGAGCACTATGTCGGGCCAGCGAACATCCAGAGCTCCTTGAGCGCAAACAGTTCGGCAGGACTACCTACGCGGCAGCGTGGGCACAGATGCACAGCCACAACCTCTCCAGGTGGCTCCTGGGCACCAGCCAAAGGAGGAGATGGCAACCATCCGACGGTGACGAATGGAAACTGCTGCACCACTGCACTTCTTTCACCGAAGCGCACCACGTGATCCGCGTCCTATGCAACGGCCTACCTGGCTCGGCGAGACGGAGGGGCGAAGATGAAAGGAGACCGCACATGTGTTCATGCGGGGCACCGGCCAAGAGCGTGTGGATCACCGCCAGTCCCAGCGACGAGGGCGCAGCCTGGTGCGCGCGATGCATCGGCCCAGGCCCGCACGCATCTGCCCTCTGGCAGTCGCTACCACCCTGCCTACTACCCCCCTCCCTTCGAGACCAAGCAGAGGCGTACGCGCTTACCTGTGGGCACCTGCACCCGCCCAACAGAGACGGACCATACGGGCGCTGCCATCTCTGTGGGCTCGGCGAGGCAACCACCGAACACGTGTGGAACTGGTGCCCAGCCGCGGCACTTGCCTGGTGTACCGTCAGAGGCCCCGACGACCCACGGACCTTCGCTCCAGTCATCACCAGCAGCGGCGAACATCAGCCCCTGCTCGCGAAGTTGCTACACCAAATATCCTTCAGGTGCTGTGTCAACCTCACAGGCACCCCCCTGAAGGCTACCGAAGCCGCCAGGCTCATCCTGCAGGGCATAGTTGTTGCCGACATCGACCAACAACGGGACAGCGAGGACGAGGGGCAGGAGGTGGAAGACCCCCCCCAGGATCAACAACCCAGACGAGACGTCGGTCTGGTCTGCCATGCGAGACACCTGCAGTACGTGCAACCCATGCGCCATCCCTGAAAGAACGGTCTGCGGAGCTGCCAGGCCCCATATGCAGCGACACGCCCGCAGGGCTGGAGGAGAGATCCGCAGGCTCCTGGTGGTCACCAGACACCACAACCCAGGGGATAGACTCGCGGTCTTACAGGCGCCACAGACCCGGGCCGCATGGATGCCCCCAGGGCAAGGCTGGTTCCCTTGCCCCAGAACTGACGACACTCCCACCCACCGCCAGTTGGACCTCCGTCTTCTGCCGGGAGTGCGGGTCTCATACCACCACCCTGACCGCCAACTCTAGCCTGGAACCTGGCGACGAGGTCACAGTTCGCAGCTCGCCCTTCCCCGATTCCAATAGTACCCAATGGCCCTACGAAGTCACCTTCGATGGTGGTGCTAGGTGCATTGAGGGCGCCACCAAGGTCTCGGGTGCTGGGGCCATCCTGTGGCACCACAACCCCACCACTGGCTCTCCCCAAGTGCTGGCCGTTGCCATTGTAGCGCTCCCAGACTGTGGCAGCGCACAGATGGCTGAAGTTGCGGGCTGCCGTGCTGGTCTGGCCCTGCTCCCCCACCTCAAGGGCCCGCTCCGGGCCGCCAGAGTGGTCGGCAACGCGGCAACAACCTCGCCGCCGTGCGATACGGGGCGGGCGCCGCCAGATACCGAAGGCTCCACCTAGCCCGGCAGATGGAGGATGCCCTAGGGCAGGCGGAAGGTGCGGGCTGGGTACTCACGTAGCAAGCGGTCAGACGGAGGCTGCACAAGGCCGCTGACAGCCTCGCCACCATCGGGGTCTACTGGGCCGACGCCCTTCGCAAGGAAGGCGTGCGCACGGTCAGCACTCACATACAATGGGCGAGTGACGCCCCCACCCGACCAGCTCACTTTCCTTTTCATGACGGAACGGAGGTCAACCTCTGCGACCCATCCGACTGTGCCGCTGCTGCGTTCCTGCTGGAAAATCCCCCCCCCCCTCCCCTACCCCGGCTCTTCTCCGATCTGGTCGCCGATCGATCGACCCCCGCGCCAGCTGAGGTCCCCGCTGCCTTGGCTCAAGCCATTTTCCGCCCCCCACCATTTACCAGTGTTATGCGGCTTTCCGTTGCGCCCCCCTCCAGCAGGATGACGAAGAGGAACAATAATGGGCCACTGGCCCGTTGGCCTTCCCCCGCAGCCCCCTGTGCTGAAGGACCGGGCAAGGTTGATGGCCGTCTTCCCTTCCGTGCGCGCGAGTGCCCGTGGCTCCGATGGGCACACTTCCACGGCGAATGGTGCCGGCGGTGCGAGGTGCGCCAGAAACACTGCGACGGCAAGGAGCATCTCCTGGGATGGCCCCACGCAATCGAAGCAGGAAAGCAGAAAGACACTGGCTGGCCGGACCCAAGACAGCACACCTCGCCAGGCAACCTCTGGACCAGAACGGGTGGCAAGGACTACGACCAGGTGTCCAAGAGCACCTTCAGCAGACCACAGTGGCCCGGATGGACGCTGCCTGACCCAGTCAAGAAGGGCATCCTGCCCCACCTTCCAGGTTGGACCTTCCCAGACGACTGGGACTACGTCCCAGTCAACTTCCCGTACCGCGACGACCTGTTCGATTTCACCACCACCCCCTGACACCGTTCACTCGATGGATCTGCGCCCGCCGAACCGGTACCGGGTGAGATGGGGGAAGGCGCCCAGAGACGCGCACAGAGCCTGGGGGCCACGGTGCCGCCGCGCCCGACGCGCTCACTGCACCGCTCGGAGGGCCCCCCGCCTTGCGGCACCCTTGGGAGGGACGGAACAATGCCTCCAGCAGGGCTTCCTTGCAGGAATCAGCGGAATGGACCAGGCCCAGACGCGACGGAGATATTGACCAACACAGCTGGCCAGACGCCCCCCCCTCTGTGAGCAGAAAGGCAGCACTCGAGTCATCAGCGGCGGCAGCAGCGGATGCCATCACCCGATTATTCGCAGTCCCCACTAACAGCGCAGCAGCCCAGTATCTCCTTCACACCCCCTCTGGCTCAGTTCACTCGGGCGTGAACCTCCCATGGCATTGGGAGCAAGACCTACGACAAAGAGGGCGCACCCTCGACAGGCTGGCTTGGATCGAGTGCATGGCGGCCACTGAAACCGTCTGGGACGGCTCCACCAAGGCCAAAACAGACTTGGTAAGAAGGCAGAGTTGCGCGCTGGGCGTGTCGGTCACCCCCATTGACGAGCAGCCCCCCTGTGAACTCCTCGATCAATTCGAGTTGCGGAATGCACTTCCCGCCCAGAAGGGGAAGTTGCTGCTGCACTTGCAGTGGCCCCAAGAGTTCAAGGTCCTCCTCAAGGGTCAGGAATCAGGGCAGGAAGCCCGCACGCTTCTCCTTAGCATCACCAGCCCATCTGCGGACCAAGTGGCCTCGCTCAAAATCCTGTGGCCACCCGACTTCGGAGGTACTGCCCCCACAAGCGACTGCGACGCGTTGGATCTCAGACGGGGAACCAAGTACCCCAGCAACGAGGGCTTTGTGACATACGACGAGGACAGATACGGGAAGTTCCACGCTGACGACAGGCGTGGTACAGGCTGGACAAGGCGCCCCCCCCCCGATTACAGTACCGGCGGATCGCTACCTCTATCACCGAGATCTACAAGTTGCAGCAGGACCCCGCAGATCTGGTTGGTACGCCGCTGGACGTTATCACGTACCTCCTCGCCTTCCGCACTGCCGACAAGAAGAACAAGACGTTGGCCAACAGCGTGGAGAACACCCTACTCTGCGGGCAAACCTTCCTCTCACGTGCCAAGGCCACCATCGACGTCCAGGCCCCTGGCATGACACCCACAGCGACGGGCAGCGGCGCGGCAGCGTCGCATCACCCGACCGAGGCACCGGCCATCACCCCCTTCTCCGACCATGAAGTGGACAATGCAGTTGGACAGGTCTTTCAACGGGTCAGGGACCTACCTTCGACCGCGGCGCTCGAGGAAGGCGCCAGGCGCCACCAGCTCAACTGCGACGCCACGCGGGCCCTCGCTGCCACCACGCAACACCCCACGGACCCCCGGGAACCGGCAAGACAGTCTTCTCAGTCGCCACCATGGACACGTGGGCTGACGCACTCCCTGAAGGGCAAGCGGTGGCGCTGGCTGCAGGTTCCAACACCGCCGCGGATCAGCCAGCTCCCGGTCTCGGCAGCGCACACCAAGCTAGCAAACTAGGGCATAGGACAGGCTACCCTACCAGATGCGTCCGTCTGGCCACAGACTTCCGAGTGGCGAAGGCACTAGCCTCGCTCACCCCGGGAGGGCACTTCCTCAGGGCACACGGCAGGCCCCCATTCGAAGGCGGATCCTCCAAAGAATTCTCCGCATTCCGTACCCAGCTCCTCAAGGCCGCCAAAGCGATCATTGCAACGCACGAATCCGCGGAGGCCCTCAGGAATGCTGCTCCGGTAGCCTTGCTCATCATCGACGAGGCAGGGCAAGCCCATGAGCTTATGGCCGCCATGTCGCTCGACAGCGCCATCCGCTCAGGCGGACACCTGGTGCTGGTCGGTGACCCTAAGCAGCTCCCCCCACTGTCCTTTCCAGACAGGCTGCCGATCTCGGGCTCTGCCTCTCCATCCTCGATCGGCTACACAACGCTTTGGGGGGCGAAACAACAGCCGTGGTGCAGCTAAGCCTCTGCTACCGCATGCACCCCCTGCTTCTGACATGGCCGAACGTAGCCTTCTACAACAACACAATGCGCTCTGGACTCACTGACCCCTTCACCAAGAGGCCTCTTATCGAGGGACTACCATGGCAGAGGCTACGGCCCTGGGACAGCGACAGGCTTGAAGCACTTGCCAAGGCCACGGCCACCTCCAAGGAAGACATGGAGAAGATGCTACGGGACCTTATGCCAGGTTCTCATCGCGAGGAAGAGCGGCACCGCTTCCTCTTTGTCGACAACCCCTCCCTCGAGGTCACCTCAAGGCTCCACGCAGGGTGCGCGAACCTGCCGGAGGCCGCGCAGGCTGTGGACATCGCGCGCGCACTCCTGCTTGCCATTGACAACGGCGCAACTGTCCGGGTCGTGGTGGGTTACCAGCTGCAGTGCGCAGTCCTGGAAAAGGGATGGCCCCAGTCAGGGAGAAGCATCAGTGGCACCCTCGGACAAACCAAGGCCCAGGGCAAAGGGAAGGGCAAGGAATGGTCAGCCCAGGAGGGCGGGCCCCCCTCCCACCCCCCCACATACGCCACTGACACCAGGGACCACGCAAGCGTGTTCATACAGCACAGTACTCCTCTCACCGGCCTCGCCCTAGGCTTCCCCGGACTACGGCAGATCGCTGATGAGCATCTCGCAAGCGGCAGGCTCACCATCTCCACCATTGACTCCAGTCAAGGTGGCGAGGCCGACCAGGTCATATACCTGACCACTCGGTCCACTGGGGATTCATGGACAACCCCAACAGGGTGAACGTAGCAATCACCCGCGCCACCACCAACGTGGTCATCATCGGTGACGGAAGGATGTTTGGCACAGCCACAGGCGCCCGCCTGCGGGAACTGTCAGAGTACGCAAGATTCGCAAAGGTGACGACCTGGGCTCAAGGTGGACGCTCGAGACCGATGAGGATTTCGACCCCAGCGAGGACCTCACATCGTGGATCCCTGCGGCCCCCTCCCACACTGGGGACGACGCCATAAAAGGGCGCAACGACGCCATCAAGAAGGCCAAGGCCTCCATGGAGAACAACTTCGCCGACCGCATTGCTGCCCCGCTCGACCCCCAGTTCTCTTGGGAGAAGCTCGGCGAAGCCATCACAGGCAGCCTGCAGAGGTTGGTCGAGGATCCGGCAACGGGAGTCATCCTTTATACCGTGGCCGGGCTCCACCCCCACCAATGGTCCATGGGCGCCACCCCGAGGCTGGCCGGCAGCCTCGATCGGAAAGCATGGAGCCACCTCGGGTACTGCACGGACGTTGAGCTTGGGATCGACGCAAGCAACTTTTTCTACAACCTGACGTGGGCGGCCCTGGTCTGGTTCCTGGGGCTGGGCACTCCCTGGGCCAGCTCCCAACACAAGGCCCCGATGAACTCACTCCCCCCATTGCCCCGCGCTAAAGGTATCAATCACCGCCCCAAGCCCACCAGCCGGTGCACTCCTGTCGACGTGCTCCCCCAATTCCCCGCGGCCTGGAGTCAAGATACGGGCAATTGCAAGCGACATAGGGTGCACCCTGGGATGCAGCACCTGCACTCACTGCTCCGCCCAGGCCAATCCAAGTCGACTCCCCGACACACCCTGCGCGGCAGCGACGGGCTCCCGCTTGACACCCCCACGCTCAGAGTCCCCCTGGTGGTAATCATGTTGCAGCTCCGGGAACCTCGCACAACACCCTGGCCATTCCCGCACCCTGAGGCCACGGGGGACATTTGAGGCCGCCATGGGTCTCTGCCTCCCCTGGCAGGAAGCCCACAAGGAGTTCCGTACCCAGTTCGCCGCCACCTGGGGCTTCAACCTGGGTGCCCTCGCCTCCCTCCACGGCAAGATGGAGGATGCCATCCGTCACATCAGCACGCAGGCCACCTTGGCCCACCATCACCTCGCTGCATCCGTCCACGGCTGCCCTAAGACGTGGACAGAGATGCTGGAGCATGAGTTCACCCTCGAAGCCCCCATGCGCGTACTGGAAGTGATAGTCAAGCCCGAGGACATCAGTCAACTGAGCCTGGGAGGCTGCTCCATATGCCAGTTACACAGGGAGCTTGCTGGCACGGAAGAGGGACTCGGCTGCCCACACACGATGGCAGACGTGGAGTACATCGGAGGTGGAAATGCCATGTCCAACGGTCGCTTAGACGAGGACCTTCCCGCCTCTCCAGCCCCCGGCACAGTGCTCACCCCTCCCTCCGTGCTCGACGACAGATTTTGCAAGAAGCAACGGGACGCCAGCTACAACTGCGACGATTGCACCAACGCGGGGATGCAAGGCACAGCCGGTACCTGGGAAGACGACGACACGCGTGAGCTGCTGGCACAGAACCGCGCCCAGGCCTACACGCAGGGACGGAACTGCAGGTGGCTCTGTGAGCTGTGCTGGGTCAAGTCCCTGGAAAAGAAAGGCGTCGAGGTGCCCATCACTAATCACACGGACGGCGGCGCCAAGAGGACCCTGCAGCAGCACCTGCAGGAGTGCAAGCGCAGACTGGAAGAGGCACGCTTTCGCAAGAAAGCTCGGACCCCCCCCTGGCCAGCCTACCGATCGGGCACGGGCGACCGAACAACGCGCCAACCCCTTCTATCTTGAAGGGCCTCGTCATGCGCACACCTCCTGCTTTCCAGCCACCAAGCGTCGGCACCCCCCCCCCCCACCTCACAGACTGTCCGATGGCAGGTTCGGGCCAGACTCGCACCGTACAAGCCTGTACACATGCCCCCCCGGTTCTCCGCTGTTTGTCTGGGAAACCGGTCGCCCAGCTCTCGGTTGTTTCATGTGGCGCCCCGAGCCAGGGGCACCGTGCAACGAGCAGACAAGCCTGCCACCGTGGGAGATGATGCCAAACCTCTGGATCAGGCAGCAGTGGAATGCGGAATGGGCCTGCAGAAGGTGCCTCATCCACATTTGGAGTGTCGCGCCAGGCGTACTTGACCACATCCTTGACCAACACTCGTCCGAGGCATACCCCACTGTTCCCACCAATCGGCAGACCACATCGGAGGTGCCAGAAGACAGCTACAGCTACGACATGTGCGCACACCTCTCCACAGCAGGAATAAGTACGACGGTGGGCGACGCTTTCACACGACCCACACCCCGCGAGGACCGCTCGTCACCACACGACACGGAGATCGACAACCAAGACGGCCAAACGGGAGTAGACGGCAGGGCCTCCAGCAGCAACAGCTCCTCTTTCCCCGAATTGCCGCCACCCCTGCGCCCCTACTTGCCCACGCTCTCCACCCTCCGTCTCGAAGGGGTGGAGTCAGACGGCCCGGTCCATGCCCTGGTCAAGTACACGATTGAGTGGAGCCACACAGTCTACACCCTATGGGCCGCCTACGCGCAGCAACAAGAAGACAACATCAAAGGGGACATAAACGACGAAGCGAGGTGGCCGACCGAGCTGCTGCTCCCCTTCTTGGACACGGTGCACGGAGAAGACATCCCGGAGAACGGTCACCCCCCACGCGTCCCATGGGACGGACAACGGGCTGCGGCAGCCAGGGTCCTCTCACACCTGGCGGGTGGAAGCCAGAAATATAAAGAAGACTGGGACCGCTATGCAGACAGCCTCACCAACCAGAAGGGGCAGGGCCCCTCCCGACAGCCGCTTCACATCCTCATGGCATTCCTCACCAGGCTGGAAGGCCCCGACTTGGCTAGGGGAACCATCGCCCACCTCGCCGCCCTGCCCCTGGAGCCGGCCGCTAGCAGCTCAGACCGAGTTGGCTCACCAGCTGCGAGCTGGCTCAACAGGTCAAGCAAGAAGCAATCTCCCGTGGCGGATCGCCGAGTGAAGGCCCACGGAGCACCCCCGACCCGCACCGACGCGCCACCTCCTCAGCCCGCTGAGACTGACCAGTCCTCTGCAACCCAGGAGGAGGAGCAAACCCCACCGGGGCATTGCAAAGGCGAAGGCGACGTGGAAGGGGTCAATTGGGGTGAAGAAGCGGGCAGGAAATCCGAGACTGACGCCCACGCGCGATCTAGCCCGCAGGACATCTCCGTAGACTCCGGCTCGCAGGTCAGCCCCACCCACCCCGACAACGACCTAAGTGATACAGCTCCTCCCGTGGATGACAAGGTGACCAAGAACCCCCCACGGCTCTGGACAAAACCTCCCGACAGGACCGACTCAGAAGTCTGGCCCCCATACGAGCAGGCTGCCGCCAGGGGGGCAGTCAGAGATAGGTACGCCCCAGGCGACCTTCGTAGCAGGGATGATCGGACCCTGAGTCTGAACGCCGCACGGGACAACAGGTCTCTAAGATATGCGGGTGGCGAAGGTGGCCGGCAACCACCCGCGGTTGATGCAGCCAGGGCCAGAGAACGCTCTGCCACCCCGCCCCACCGCGACTTCTCCCGACCATCGCGCGCCACCCAGGGCTCCTGGACCGACACGCGGAGAACGCTACCACCCGCAGCACACCCTGACGATCCCAGGGGAGGCATCCCTATGCACATGTGTCCAGTTTACAAAGCGGACGTCTCAAGGGACGAACCGGCACCAGACAAGATCTCACGGCTGCAGAAGACGCTGGGAGGTGCGTTTAACGGAGTCTGGGGCGCCTGGGCCAAGAGGGCAGCGTCCAGGCAAGGGAGCCGCTACATCAAGTTTGATCCCAAGCTCAACTCCGCACAACAGTGCAACGATTTCCTCCTGGCATGGATGGAGCAAGGCGGAATTTGACGCCTATAAGATGGATAGAGAGTACAAGTTCCATGTTGACTGGTCGAGTGTCCAGGAGAGGCACCGCAAACTCACGCAACGCGACGCCAGACCGCACACAGCCCGCGGGACCGATAGCAGTGGCTGCCCACCCCCATGGATCACAGCGGGCAAGGGGGCGGAACGCGCGGCCCCGCCAGACCAGTGGACCGGGGCATCCAGCTCAGGCTCGTCGCGGCGTGGATGGCAGTCCTGGGACGCTTGGGGGCACCAAGGGGTGTCATGGACCGACACAGACTGGGAGGCGAAGGGCAAGCGTTACTCCCCCAGAGGAGATCACCCGCACGCTGACAAGCGTCCGCGAGGTTGGGACTCCCGACCCAGATGAAAGGGGCGCAGCGAGGACCCGCGCGGGTCTGGCCCTCCCAGCGTGAATAGGGCCGCAACGGTCACCGCCACGGCCCACCAACTTACGTGCTGCCTGCCGCGCGCAGCACACAATACCTCGCTCCTCCCTGACCGGCATTCGCCGCAACCCCCCTCCCCAGCCGGTCTCACCTGCAGCGCGCGGCCCGTGCCGCAATACCCGTGCTACCTCCTATGGGGCGGAGGAGCACCAATACCCTTGCGCTGCGCTTTTAGACAGCCCACGCTGGATTCGTGGACCTTGCAGCACCCGGCCTCGGCCAATACGCGCTACCCTCGCGGGGGCGAGGGACACCAATGAGCGTCGCACATAGACAGCCCACGCTGGAGACGTGGACCTTGCCAGGCCCTTCCATCCCCGCGGCCGATCGCTGCACGGGATTGCGGCCGCTGCCTCCTTCGGCGGAGGCCACCGCCAACATGGACTCTGGGGTCGTCTGCGAACCCCCCCAGGGCAGCCCACTTTGGACGGCAGTGACGGGTGGCTGAAATAACCCACCTCCTGCGCTCCACCCTTTTTCGCACAGTGAACGGCAGCGGTCGGGGCACAAAACCATCTGCCGCACTTCCCGCGCTCAGCCCCGCGCCAACATGGGCTTTGGGGTCGCCGGTGCCACTCCTCCAGGGCAGCCCACTTTGGACGGCAGAGACTGGTGGCTGAAATAGCCCACATCCTGCGCTCCGCCTCTTTCATAGCATAGCAAACGGCAGCGGTTGGGGTTTGAAGTACCGCTCCGCCCGCGATCGGCCCCATCCCCCTGTGGGTCGGAAGCTCTATGCATGATTGATCGGGATCGCCATCTGAGTTCAGCGGCCATTGGCTGCGCCCCCTCTTCATTCTCATTCACAATTTCTCTGCGGCTTTCGGCTGCGCCCCCTACAATGTCTCTGCGGCTTTTAGCTGCGCCCCCCTTCATGTCCGCCGAAATTGCACCAATCGGGGATGTGTGGCCGCCGCGTACCCTTCCTGGGCTCTTCTGTCGCCTGGGCGCGCCCCCCGGGCCCTGGGCTTTGTCGGCGCCCCCTCCTCCTCCTCCTCCTCCTTCTCCTCCTCCTCCGTCCCCCCCCTTCATTCACAATGACTTTGCGGCTTTCGGCTGCGCCCCCCCCCGTGCGAAGATTGCTGCGGCCGCAGAGGCGCGCCCGCCCTGGGACGGTCCGCGCACGGACGCCCAGGGTTCATCATCTGTGTCCAGCAGCATCTGGCTGCACCCCCCTCCTCTCATTCACTAGTCTCTGCGGCTCTCGGCTGCGCCCCCCCGCGATCAACAGCATAGATAGCATCGCCCGTGGAAGTTGCGACCCGCCCAGGGAGCAGCAGTGGCGACACAGCCCGGCAGGTCAGCACGCCGACGGCGAAGGGCACTGCCCTGCGGCCAGGCTGCGGCCGGCGGACTGCCTGCCCCAGCTCCGGACGCACCCTTCCTCCGCAGGGGCAGCGTGGCATGTGGTGGATGGGGGTGCCACCACGCACCATGGTGAGTGCCCTCGCCGTATGGGCGACCCGTATCGCGTGGTTCAGCCTGCGGTCAAGTTGCAGCTCTTCTCGGCGCAGCCACATGCCAAGCCCTCGCCAGGACATCGCATCGTTGAGCCCCCGGACCGCGTGAGTCGGATACGATGTGGATACACTGGCTATTGTCTGGTTGCCAGCCTGCGAGCGCACGCCAGCGGCGCTGCAGTGGAGGGGGGCCTGCCCTCCCACTGCGACACCGGCGCTCAGCAGCAGGCAGCGCCCCCCCCTGTGCATCGCCTTGGTTCTATGCTGACCCGATCATGGCGCCACCACAAGGACGTCTCGGCCCGCGGCCAGCACGCCGCCTACAGTCGCTACGGCCTACAGTTGGTCGCCGCCAGGCATACTCAGCTCCGCGGGCTCCGTGACAGGTGGAGATCGGGCGCGTTCGTTAGCCATACTTCCGGTGTTACCTGATGTCTGGCTTCGCCAGGGAGTGGCCCTGCACCGAGTGGTTCAGCCTTCTGCAGTTCGTGGCCTACCCCTAGCAGATCAGTCTGCATCAGCCTCCGTCAGCACTTGCATCGCTGTGCCCCCGAACCGCGAGAGTCGGATACGTTGTGTACGCACTGGCTACAGGCTGGAGAGGCTCTACCTCGCGCGCGCAGACCGGGGTCGCCCCCTTCTCATGCGAAGGACGGGCTTCACCCACACCTCTGCGTCAGTGAGCCTTGGTGAGTGAGGCTCTTCTCTGCTTGCTGCCCCTCCTTTTCTTGGCACTGCCGTGTGCCCCGGCTGGCGTACGCACTTGCACTTTTTCTCCTCGCTCTGGCCTCGCATCCGTGTGTTGATCGGCCAGAGACAGGCGCCGCCAGGGCGGGTTCTCCCCGCCGTTCCAGTACCGCCCTTGTGCCGGTCACCGCGCTCGTCCCCACCCGTCGGGATGCTCGGCTCGATCACCTGGTCGCGCTGAGCTGACTGGTGCCTGGCGCCTAAAGGGCGTTTCTCGTCGCCGTTTCGCCGCCGGTCGCCGCGCCGTGGCGTCCCCAATCGCCGGGATGTCTGCGCCGGCCTTTGGCGTCTAATTTGGGTCATTTTGTCCCTCGCATGTGCATACGCCACTGCGGCCAATTATCTTCGTTTCGCGCCCCGTTCGTTGCCCCGCTTCTTGACCTTCGCCACGGAGCCGCCAACCAAAAAAAAGATCCCTGCCGAAGCTAATTTGCCTAGTTCGCGTCCCGGACTTTGCTTTCGCCGCCTGACCGTCGTCTCGTGGCCGCGACCGAAAAAAAAGTATCCCTGCCGACCCATCCCTAGAGCGGCTCCCAAACTGGCTGTCGTGAGGCCAGCAGTGAAGGAACATCAGTGACACAAAAAATGTGGGCCATCTTGGAGCCTCTTGGAGCCGCCTTTTCGCTATGGGGCCATCCGCGAGGCCAGCGGCCTGAAAGAAGAGGGTTCACAGCTAGCGCCGGCTCAGGGGAGCTGCAACAGTTGCCTCCTCGGGCCCTCTTCGGTCTCTCTTGGGGGGCTATTTGGGGGCGTTGGGTGGCCCTCCGTAGGGCCCTCCTGGGCAATATCTCAGACAAATGGACGGGACCATATCGGAGGAATCTCGAGACCACGAGCCCATCCGAAACCAAAAAGGCAAGAGAGCCAGCACCACTGAAGCATCTTGACTTATTTGGATTATTTGTACTTCTCGATGGGGCCAGCTGGAGGCATACTGCAGGATCTTGCGCGATCTTTCACAATAGCACCGAATATTGTATCCATACTGGGTCATTTCGGACGCTTCAACTCCATGGCGACTGAGGAAATCGTGGACCCCCGGGGAGAGGGGGTTGTAGGGGGAGTGGCCCAGATACTCCAAGGAAAACAAAGGAAACCAACAGGCGGTTTCGCTCACTTCCACCCGCTCTCCCAACACCCGAGCAACACGCGAGACTCAGCATGGTGTGCCAAGCGCAAGGAGCGCCAGGGGCGTCCAGTGCGGCAGGTACACTGCTGCACCGTGCGCCACGCGCACCGACTGCCCTGCACGTGATGGCAAGTGTAAGTGATGGTGGGAGAATGTCCAGGCAGAGCCCGTCGCATCCTTCAGAATCGCACTCTCGCCCAGCCCGGAGCTGCACGCTGCTGAATATAGAGAGACGCGGCGTGCACCCTGCAGTGTCTTAGTTATTGAAAAAGCCCACTCTCCTCTTCGTCGACCATCGAGGCGCCGGTTGGCCCACTGGGGCCGGCGAGTCTTTGGCACGGCACCGACGTCAGGTCAGTTATGTTTCTTGCCATGTTGCCACTCTTGCCATCTGATTATTCTCCACCTCTGGGAGGAGGACGAGCAGGTTATCTTGGGCTATTGCTGCTGTCAGTGAAGGTTCTAGGGGGCCTTCAGGGCACGATAATGAGTAGCAGGCGGAAGTGAGAGACGCGATGACGGAAGCGGAGGAGGAGGAGGAGGAAGAGGAGGAGGATGAGGAGGAGGAAGAGGGAGGAGGAGGAGGAGGAGGAGGAGGAAAAGGAGGAGGAGAGGAAGAAGACAGGGAGGAGGAGGAGGAAGAGGACAGGGAGGTAGGAGGAGGAGGAGGAGGAGGAGCGGAAAGAGGAGGAGGTGTGGAGGAGGAGGAGGAGGAGGAGGGAGGAGGAGGGGAGGAGGAGGAGGTGGAGGAGGAGGAGGAGAGGAGGAGAGGTGAGAAGGAGGGAGGAGGAGGAGGGAAGGGGAGGAGAGGAGGAGGAGGAGGAGGACGAGGAACAGGGAGGAGAGGAGGAGAGGAGGAGGAGGAAGAGGGGAGGAGGAGGAGGAGGAGGAGGATGCTGATGATGATGATGATGATGATGATGATGAGGAGGAGGAGGAGGAGGAGGAGGAGGAGGAGGAGGGGAAGGGGGAGGTGGTGGAGGAGGAGGAGGAGGAGGAGGAGGAGGAGCTTCACTTGGATCCTCGTCTCCGCTCTTGGTCGGCCTCCCTCCACCATGCCCTCCCCTCGTGGGCGACTGAGCATGTTCGAATCCGTGGCCTCGCGGGCTGGACACCTTGCTGTCGACCCCGCGGATACGGGGCGTCCCCGCGCGAGGCGTACCCGCGGGATCGCTCCCCGCAGTCCAGTCTTCGAGGGCGCGGATGCGGATGCCTTCGCCGCTCGTGCCACCACCGATAACATGGCGGGCGCAGGCGGTCCACGTCTATCGTCCACGTGTAGTCGAGTCTATACCCCCATTCGCCCCAGCCAAGCTCTGCCGGGGCGGAGACGATGGCTGTGCTCCTTTCGGGGAAGCAGCCCACGCTTCGCAGGGGGAGCTGGGGCGGAGGAGAGGGAGGAGGAGGGTCCACCCATGCAGCCCACCCCTCCTTCCCATACCCCCTCGCGTCGTGAAGCAATACCGACGGGAGGTGTTTCGCTATCTTCGGCCTCCGGGGGCCCTTGCCAGGCCTCGGGACCGGCAACAGAACGACTCAGGATGAAAAGCCGGTCCTGGGGAAGGGGCCCAGACCTCTGGGGGGTCTACGTTGTGAAAGAAGCACGACGTCGGGGGTCTGGATCTTATCCCCCCCCACCGCCGCCTCCCCTTCCTTCCCCCTCCCCACGCCAGCCTCGACCGGGGCGCTCCCCCCCCCCCCGCCAGGGCCACGCTGACTGCCAAGACATGCGGCGTCCTGATTTCTCAACACGCGGTCCCCGGAAGCCCCGACCCGTTCTCCGGGAGCGGCTTTTCATCCTGAGTCGTTTTTCGATTATCCTGGGGCCGGGAGAGGGCCCCCTGGAGGCCGAATGTGGCCAAAAACCTCCCGTCGTGATTTTTGTTCGACCCGATCATGTCTGGGTGCGTGGGGGCTTGGTGACTATCGGCGACGCTAACAGCCCTTCGAATGTAGACCCACGAGAAGAAGCTCAAAATGCAGACCCGCGCAAGGGGGCTCCAATGTGGGCCCCGACCAAACAGAACCTGACATGTCGACCCTCGCGTGACACTTTTTTGATCCGCGGGTCGAGAGCGAGCCTCTTCCGATAGAAGCTAAGCGGGCCGCGCACAGCTTTAATTAGCAGAGGGGGGCAAAAGAAGGCGGGACCTCACGTCAAGGCCGAGAGAGGGCAAAGCCCTGGGATCAGGCGAGTGCAGGAAAAGGTACGCCTTGGACAGGAGCCCGGGAAAGCCCTCGCGTGACACAAGCACCCTGAAATATAGACCCCGACCCGAAGGACCGTGAGATGTAGACCACGCGCGCAGGGCGGGGGTCCACCTTCGGGGGTGCGTCGGGCCGCTTGTCTTGGAGGTCGGAAAGGGGTGTGGCACAAAGGGGTGCGGTGCCAGTCGTGGAACATGCGATGGTGTCGACAATAGACAACATCGCCAGACTCGGCAGTGGCACCACACCCCTTTGCGCCACACTCCTCTCCTCCCTCCAAGCCGTTTTTTTTCCAGACCTCGACAAGCGCGCTCCACTACTCGCAAAGAACTACTCGCAAACGGCCTGGATCCACCACGGGGGACTGACGATCCATTACAACGCGGCGAACGTGTGTTTTTTCTCGGACGTTTGCGAGTGGGCACTTTGCGAGTAGTGGAACGCGCTCGGTGAAGACCTAGGCGCCCCGGCAAGCCTCCTAACCCGACTCCCGGGCGCGCAACGTTTGAGCAGGGACCGACCGTCCCGGCATTCCTGTAGGCCTACCACGAAATGCTCTCAGAACCCAGAAATGTCCTAAGAACAAAACGATGCCGTTAGAACATGAGCCCGATGTCTTAAAACAAGACGACATCGGCCAGACATGTGATAAGAACATCTCGTCGAAGCCACAAAAAAGGTTCTCAGAACACTGTGTGGTGGGCCTGTAAGCACGCCAGGACGCTTCGCCACTGCTTGAAACGTCGCCCCCCCCGTGGCCGGAGCCGCCCCGCGCGCGCGCCCCTCCATGGCCCAGTCCGGCCGCACGAGGCGTGCCGTCGCTCGGACGTGTGCACTCTTCCCTCGGCGAGGACCACATCGACGAGCAGCCTGGGCCAGGGCACACACAAACACACACACACACGCACGGCATCGAAGAGGAGGCAGACGAGCCTCCTCCTCGATGCGAGGCCACGCACGCATCGAGGACAGGGTTTTGGCCATCGAGCCTCCTCCTCGATGCGAGCCACGCACGACATCGACGACGACGACGACAACGACGACGATGACCACGACGACGACGACGAAGAGGACGACGACGACGACGACGACGACGACGACGACGACGACGACGACGACGACGACGTCGACGACGACGACGACGACGACGACGACGACGACGACGACGTTGGCGGCGGCGGCGGCAGCCGTGCGGCGCTCCCCTCGACGTCGGGCGGCGGGGAGGGGAGCCCCCAGGCACGGGCAGCGGGCCTTGGCAGGCCGGCCGCCTGGCACCTGGGGCTCCGCGTTCCCCCTGGATCCCCCTCCATCCTTGTCCTCCCCCTCGTCCTCCTTCCTCCTCCCTGTCCCCTTCCTCCTCCTCCTCCTCCTCTTCCTCCTGCTCATCCTCCTCCTCTTCTTCCTCCTCCTCCCTGTCTTCTTTCTCCTCCTTCTCTTCTTCCTCATCCTTCTTCTCCATGTCCTCCTCCTCCTCCTCCTCCGCCTCCTCCTCCTCCTCCTCCTCCTCCTCCTCTTCCTCCCTCCTCCTCCTCCTCCTCTTCCTCCCGGTCCTCCT